>JAEQML010063759.1:0-22787 GCA_016904865.1 Pissodes strobi
ATGGAATGATGTTTTCTTAACTATTTTACGAAAGCGATGTTATAATAATTGGACAAAAATACTCTACTCGCCAAATAAATATTAAAACACTATTATATTGTGATGAAATTGAGTAGTTGAGCATCAATTTGTAATGAAAGCTAGCTCAGTTGCCAATTTGTAGCGAAAGTTAATTTATTTAATTAAGTTGCCATTGTGCGCCATGCATTTTGTATGCATGAGACTCGTTTTAATTTTCCTTAGGGGGTGGATTGTCTCTTTTATTAACTGAAATTTGTTTGGGCGTCAGAGTTCCTAGAGACATTGCGAACTGAATATGAATACTTAAATATCAATAACTATAAATATAAGAATATCAGAAATTTGCCCTTTTAATTCATGTCTCACAGACCTCAATTTAGCGATAAATTAAACAAAGGAATTCAAACAACAATATATTAATTTTACAATTAATTTACAAATATGAGTGGTGGTATCATGTGAAATGAAGATTATCAATATAATTAAATTACAAATATAATTGATGATATTATTTGAAATAAAGTTTATGAATAAGTTTACTTAGTGATGAGAATTAAAATTAAAAGATTTAAAAAAATTTAATTATAACAGATAGTTGGTCTTTACAATAAATTTATCTTCTGACTGACTGATACTTAACTTCGTTCAGTTAATCTGTAACCATGTGGTCGTATTGGAACCTCCACTGGAACCGCTTCTGCCTGTTCCCAAGTTTAATTGAGTTAGGGTGTCAAGGACTTATAGGTAATCCATGTGATGATTCCCACCAATTTGCATGGTACAGCTGTCGTCGGCGTCTCAAATCAGTCGTAACATGAAAGAAGAAATAGACAAGTCTTAGACCAACATATACTGCTAATTAACTAATATTCAGGGAAATATCATGTGAACATCAGTGACACTGCTGAACATGAGAACGTAATCAACAATTTGAAAATTTACTGGTTAAAGCAGATATAATCAAAACCTTGAATTACAATTTTAAGTTAAGCAAAAATTATAAATAACTACTGTTACTCAAGATATCCTTCTTCTTTACTTTAAGATATGAAATTCAAAAGAAATTATGACTGAAATTTAAAATTCAAAAGAGAATTATGGAATTACGTTCCAATTCAGTGACTATCGGCAAATCCAAATAAAATATAACTTGAATTTAATGATAAATAGAAAAATAGAGGTACAACCTCTCTATAAACGAGTCTTATAACTCCAAATAAGTAATCTCTATTACTTTTTGTTTTGGCCCTTGGCACATAAACAATAATTGAGCGTAATTACGCCTCAATCAATTCAAGATAAAGATAAGATAATCACTATCTCGCATCAAGATAGAGATTTAGACAAAAGATTAAAAAAAAGAGATAAATTTACACATGGGAGATTAACCTCTCATAAATGCAAATTAATGTCAGTACATCAGTGTTGAGACGAGACACCCTGTCTAGTGCTAATAATTATATGCTTGATGTAACAAATAAACTGAGAATTTAATTATATAAGCCTGGAAAGAAAAATTATTAAAACCAGCAATACTATGAGGGAAAATTCGGAGAAATTCTACTGAAAATTAAATTTTTTACCTTTGCAGGAATATATAAAATTTACTCCGCGAAATCTCCAAATAATACTGTTCAATTTGAATGGGAATACGTAAAATAATGTGCGTGACCGCTAAACGATGAAATAATTACGTTATCTGTAAATTCGGACTAACCCTATTTTAAATAACATGAATTTGACTAATGAGAGACGCATATTCACCAACAAATCGGTATCCTAACCCAACGGTCACGACAAAAATTAGGATTGTTGAAGCTGTAAGCTAATTGAAAGTGTAATATAAAAATGCTAAATTCTTGCTTTAGCCAAATACGATTAAGCGAATCAGAAACAATTATTAATTATGTATTTGAAAATGAAAAAATTAGTGAAATATATTGCAAGATGAATGAAATATTTCAAGATTAAAAATTAGCACTTACCCGTCAAGCGTTGCCACAAAGACAAACGACCTCGCTTTCAAAATTTTTAAGACGTTCCTCAAATTATGCTTTCCGATGTTTTAATTGGATAGTTTATATCATGTGACTACCACATTAGGTCACGCAGCATCAGACCAAAGAAATACCCAATATATAATAAATATAGTAATCTATAGTAAATTAAATTCATAAATTGTAGGTAATAAATAGCGTACTGCGCTCCCCAATTACCAATCACACGAGATAAGCCCATTCACGAATAGATGCCACTATTAAATATAGTAAGCTATAGTGAAACGAATCCACAAATTGTAGGTATAAATGAGCGTACTTGTGCTTCTAAATAATTACTTGCACGAAATATACCCATTCGCGAATAGATGTCACTGGCGACTCAAATCCCAAACGTCGAAAATCATTGGTAATTGAACTGAATTTAGTGGAGCGGAATAAGTTTATATTCCGTTACAATATATCACTTCTTACTACTATTAGCTACAGGTTGTATCAGATAAGTATTTTTGAATATTAAGATTTAGTGGAATATAAGCAAATATATCATATACGTTACACGTTTATCTCCAGTACACAGTATCTCTTTATCCATAATAAACCAGCTAACCCAGTTATCTGGGATAATAAATTAACATTAATAACTATGACACATATACACACCCATACCTTCACTCCCATCCACCCATAGCATGATGTTTTTGAAAACATACAAACATAAAATGAATAAATCTTTTAGTTTTCCTTACCAATTGTGGTATTTTGATCCGTTCTTGTAATGCTGACACTTATTAAGTAAAATTAGGTTCCACCTATATTCAGAATACAAATGCAACAGAACGACATAACGAGTTCATTTGCTAAACCCGAGATTACACAAATTCTGTTTTGGTATTGTGGATAAAACTCTGTTTTAGAGAAAATGTTTAATGGCATTCCTAATGAAACTAAGACAAGGTCTTCAGACACTTTTTCAAATCTGTTTTTATTTTTTATCCGATCGGACGAAAAACTATACCTTTCCGATGCGTTTTCTCATCGCAAAAGTCATGATTCCAGTATATTGTATTCGTTGCTTGGCAACATGCAATACGTACAACATTTTCGTCCTAGGCCGGGAATATAACATTCCCGGTCTAGGCCAGGAATATAAAATTTCTATCATATTTAAACATCTTGTTTGTCAGATCTGACGTTTATCAAAAGCAAGATTTAGCTGTGGTTTCCCTAGTTACGTAATAAACTGCAAGCTCGCTCGATTCAATACTTGATATTATGTTGAGTTAAAATTTAAAATTTTATTCTTATCATCTCAAAGATGGATTTAATACAATCTCAAAAAATTCACAAATTCAAGCTATACACCAATCTTTTCCTCCCAAAAAAATCACTAATAGTTCGGTGAGCCCAATTATGCAATGAAACCTAAAGAATATTAAGAAGTTGACGAATCAATAAGTAAATTGAAAGGTCCGCAGCTTTCGTGTGTATATGCTACGGCCCGTCAAATCTCTCGTCCTCCTCCAGGCTAAAGAACACCATTGTACAAAGTCTAGAGCTGATCACTGGGGAGTGACACAACAAACTCCATTCTCACCCCTGTCAGACTAAGGACCACCAAATAATAAGTCTGAGATCGATTCTTCCAGTAGAAGCGGCCCTAGTTGGTAAATGCATAAGCCTATTCGCATTTTCTGGTGAAGGACCACCCCACCAGAACTAGGAAGTGCTAAGTGGCTTATACGAATCATGTTCCGCTTCAGCGCTGGTGGATGCGGAATCCACAGTAGGAATATATGGACATGATGGCGCTTCCAGGATCAAATCATTACGGAGCCGGAGGTAAAATCCCCGGCCATTTGTATCTCTGGGTTAGTTTGGGTTAGTTTGGGTTAACCCAACAAGGGTAACAAGGACTCCTTTATTTGACGCACTGTTTCGCTGAGAAACTCACTCCCAGGAAATGTGTTTCCCCCAAATTCCAACCCACAGCTGTTCAAGAAGACTGTCAATCAACCTCTTGGCACACACACCGCTCGTCGAGTACTATAGGATCTCGCCTTAGTGTGGGTGTGGTTGCCATAAAAAAAAATGAAACCAGCTAAACGAGGGGGTACATGTTGACTCTAATGAATATATGTACGAATTCTAAATTTATGCTGAGAAAGTTGAAGAGGCGACGAAAATAAAATAAGAACACCGCGTTGTAAAAGACAAAAGCATTGGCCGGCAATAGTCATAAAGTATGTTTCGACAATTATTATTTTAACCATGTGAAATTATTGAGGGTGCTGATTGCTACTGGGATTTTCCCCTATGGGTCTATAAGTAAAGGGTGGAAAAAGATTCCTGATTTCAAGTTAGGCAAATACATGAAACGTGGCAATATAAACTCGAGGATTTCTGCAGATGTATTAGCAGAGCTAAAATGGTCGGATCGCCGAAAGTGTTCTATTTTTGGTAAGCTACCACAATCCATCTTTCACTAATATTGCATCCAGAAAGCAAACAGACAACACGAAAGAAGTTCCATGTTCTGTTACGGTGAAACACTAGAACACTCATATGGCATACATCGATCGATTCGATATGCTAAAAAGTATCTATGAAGTCCACAGAAAATCACACAAACCACACCGAATTTTTTTTAATTTGTCGGTGCAAGTGTTGTATATGCGTTGATTTTATATCAATATAGAAGTGGCTCGAAATATATGATGCTAGGTTTGTCAGTAGCTCGAGGACTCATCAGAGCAATAGGTGTCAAAAAATTCGAAACTTGACCAGTCTTTTGAAGAAGAGAATCATTTTTCTGGGGGACACGATCATTAGGTGCTGATGCCTAGATATGCCAACTGCAGTACAGCAAAAGAAGTCCATGGAACATTCTGAAAATGTTCAACATGTGATGTGGGTTTTTGGCTATATAAAGAAAGACACAATTTTCTTGATTTTCGCAAAAAGTAAATGATACTTAGAAAGCCCCCGCGTTACAGAACCCCAAGTAAATAACGCCGCCTTATTGGCTAACACCAACCCCGCCCATCAATGTTGTTTACGTTGTTTCGCATCCCGCATTTGTATAAGACTTTTCGAGAAAAGCAAGAATGAGAAAACCTGGCTCAGTCTCGCGTTTAGAATGCGAAGCAATGGGTTGGCCCTTGCAAGTATTTTTATTATTTTTTTTCTTGAACTGGTTAGTTTTTTGGCATACCTTGTGTTAGCTTGCTGTTATTTTGGGTTAGTTTTTGTTGGTTGCGCCCTGCAGCGAACGGAGAGCATTGCATGAATATAAATGCATGAAGTGAAAAAACGTAAACAGCATTGACGGTGGCGCTATGTAACCCACGTGCTTATCTAGCCAATCAGGTGGCGTCTGTAATGCGGAGGCTTCATAAATACACAACCCGTTGATTGTTCTATGCATAGTTTTTCTATTAAGTAAACACTTCACATTTTTCACATTTTTAAATAAAAAATGTTATTTCTGTTTTATATGAATAAACATAATATAATGTTACATCACTTTTATCAGTAATATTAAACTTCCCATTTACAAAAATTCCATGTATGCATTTAAGTAATGAACTTTCAATAAAATTTCTATTTCTACCCGTATAGATTTAATGCAATGAATAATTCAACTAACACCTTCAAGCTATTATGCAAATTGTCATTGTTTCCAATATTCGATAATCTGTTCAAAATGTTTAATTAACATTCATTGTGTTATTTTGCATAATGAGGCAAATATCAAATAATTTAGGGTATTATATGCGCTTGCAGCATAGATCAAATTAATTGGTCAATTAATTATAGTTAATTTGAAACGCAAATACCAAATTACAACAAATCCAGTCTGGTTGGCTAATGAGAATAAAGCAAACAGTTGGGCGTTCAATTATACGCACACCGAATAACAAAAATTTCATAAAAGTATGCCACCGACTCCCGATATTATACGCCGTGTGTCTTTTGCGGCTAGACACTGGAATTATTATGATGCTCTACCAAAATCATGAAAATTTTATGAATAATTACAGGCGAATAGATACTATATGTCACAAATTTAAGGTAAATCTACAGTTCTGAACAGTTTTGAAACTTCTAATTGATCATGATTTTTAAGTATTTTTTGTAAAGATAAATAGGGTCAAGTACTGTAAAAATGAGACAGCAAAATTTTTGGTTAAACACGAGATATTATTTTTCTGACATAGATTTTTGTGAAAATTCCCATTGAATTTACGATGAAGGGGGAGGGGAACGAGCGGCAGAACGGCATTTAAACTTAATGCATTTTTTCTCGCATAAATGCTCAAATGTTTAGTCCATATAATAGAGAGCATGCCGTTTTTTTGATTGTTAAAGATTATTCAATAAAATTTTGGAAGATGTATTTCTAAGATAATAATTTCTTATTCTAGGTTAGTTTGGGTTATGTCGAACTGACCGTTCTGCCCCTACACCGGGGCAGAATGAAACCCCCGTGGGGGCGGAACAGTCAGCGTTATATCCTTTACAGGTCTACGGCACTATGCTATATTAGCCGCTTCTGATTGGTGGGTTAACGTCACTTTAGAGTACTGTTAACTCCTCACGCATGGCCCCCCGCTTGCTTCGCTCGCTCCGGGCGCAACCAAACATAACTAACTGAAACTATTCCAAATTTACAAAAATAAACAAACATAACCATAAAAAAAAGAAAAGATTAAAAAAACATTATGTCTTGCCGCCGACTGAAACCGAAGCGGGCTGTCCGTATCACAAACACAGAACTTACCACTGCATTACTAGACCTGTCGGAATAAATTCACGTGACCGTAAGTAATGGGAAAGTGACGTTAACCCACCAATCAGAATCATAGTGCTGTAGGACTGTAAAGGATCCTAAAATGCGAGGGGTCACCACATGAAAATGAAAATCTAAATATTTATTTTAAGTGGGCAATCAGTCAAGGATATTAAAATTAAGTAAGTATAGTTATTAGAACATTTAGCAATAAAAATAAATGTTACAAGATGTTAATAACAACTGAAAAACCTTGATAAAAACTTCGTAAGCTAGTAAAGTTCGTTGTCAAATTAAGTTACAATATTTTTAACATTAAAAGGATTGCTTAAAATATTTTGAAAATCATGTCCTATTTGCAAAATTCACAGGTAAAAACAGTCTCGTGGTCGTTATCCAAGCCTGCTCAAGAGGTATGGACCCATTTTTACAAACAGGGCATGTAATCCAGCCTTATGTAGACTGCGAATAAAACTCTGCACAATAAACACATTCTGCCTCATCAACATCACTTTCACTTGACGATCTATCTATTACTTATTCTTCTGAACAATTTTCATCTATGCGACTCTACTCGTTGTACCTTTCTTATCTTCATTTAAAATATCTTTTTATCAGATTTTATATTTTCAGTAGGAGAGCTTCCAATTCTTTCTGTACCTTCTTTCTTTTAGCCAAGTTTTGTTGCACCAGCTCGTCTTCATATGAGGTTGAAGATAGGATGGCCGTCTTACTTATTTTCCTTAAAACCCTTTTAGCAGTCTCTCGAACCTTTGGAACTGGCAAAATATCTGTTGGAGTTTTATATAGTATAAATGCAGCGATACTATCTGGTGCATTGTTATTTATTTAGTCATTTTGACAAATATTTCTATGCTTCATACATTGGTGTTGCATTTTGAACTGTCAAGTTGATCACACAAACACTGAGGATGATTATCTGAACGGGCAAGGAGATTGTCATTACCATCGGTGTTGTCCGTTTGTAGATTTCTGCGTCCATATTAGCTGTTACGTGGATTGGTATGTCAGATGTGGTGGATGGCATAAAATCAGAATCTGTAAAAGCGTTTTCGTCAACGAGCCATATTCCAGTCTTGCGGGAAACATTGATTGCACTTGTCATTGCTGCCTCTAAATATTGTAGCGGAAATTTAATTAATTAATTATGTATGGCCTTAGGCGCCATTTGGTAATGAAATACTAGTTGTTCAAATTGTTTTTTAGTAAATGATGTTCGTTTTGAGACTCGTTTTTATTTTTTCAGGGGGTAGGGCGTCTCTTTTATTAGCCGTGATTTTTTGTGGGCGCCAGAGTTCCTAGAGACAACGCGAACTGGATATGAATACTTAAATATAAATAAATATAAAGATGAAAATATCAGAAATTTGCCCTTGCAATTCGCAATGTCTCACAGACCTCTATCCTGCGATAAATTAAAGAAATAAATTTCAAAACAACAACGTATTAATTATACAATTAAATTACAAATACGATTGATGAAATTTGAAATGGAGTTTATCGATATAATTAATTGACTTAGTAATGAGAATTAAAATTATTGTGAAAGATAAAAAAAAGGAATCAATGAAGCGTTATAATTAGTATTTACAATATGTTTATCTTCTGATTGGCTAAAACTTAACTTGTCCAATTATTCTGTAACCGTGCGATCGTATTGGGCCCTCTACTGGAACCGTTTTTGCCTGTTCCCAAGTTAGTATCTGTTGGATTTATCGAGGACTTATTTGGTTCACGAAGTATTGATTCCCTCAGAACACTTTGTACAGCAAGTGGACGAACACCTGCTACTTGCCAAGCACGGTGTTTTTTTTTCAGCCAATTCGAGGGGTGTTGAGTACATGCAAGAGGTAATAAACTAGTCTTAGACCAATGTTTATCGCTAATTAAATAATATTCAGGGAAATATCATGTGAACATCAGTGACACTGTCAAACACATAAGGTAGCAATCAACAAATAAATTTACTGGTTAAAGCAGATATAATCAGAAACTTGAATTACAATGTTAAGTTGAGCCAAAATTATAAATAACTACTGTTACTCAAGATATCCTTTTCTTTACTTTAAAATATGAAATTTAAAATTCAAAAGAAAATAGTGAAATAACGTTCCAATTCAGTGACTCTCGGTGAATCTAAACAAAAGGTAACTTGAATTTGATAATAAATAGGAAAATAGAGGTACAACCTCTATCAACGAGTCTTATAACTCAAAATAAGTAATTACTGTTACTTTTATTTCGGACCTTGGCACATAAACAAAAATTGAGCGCAATTGCGCCTCAATTTAATTAAAGATAAAGATAATATAATCACTACCTCGCATTCGAGATAGAAATTTAGACAACAGATAAAACCAGATGAATTTACATATGCGAGATTAACCTCTCATAAATGCAAAGTAATGTCGATACATCAGGATTGAGGCTAGACAGGGCGAGTGCCAATAATTATATGCTTGATGTAACAAATAAACTGAAAATTTAATTAAATGAGCCTGAAAAGAAATAATATTAAAACCGGCAATACTATGAGGGAAAATACGGAGAAATTCTACCGAGAATTCAATTTACTACCTTTGCAGGAATATATAAAATTTACTCCGAGAATTAACCCAAATAATACTGTTCAATTTGAATGAAAATACGTAAAATAATGTGCGTGACCACTGAACGATAAAATAATTCCAATCTACCTAGATTTGGACTAAGCCTTTTTCAAGTTACATGAATTTGATTAATGAGAGACGCAAATATTCACCAATAATTCGGTAATATTACCCAAACGGTCACGACAATAATTAAAAATTATTGAAAATGTAAGCTAATTAAAGGTTGAATTTAAAAATGCTAAATTCTTGCTTTAGTTCAATAAGACTAAGTGAATCATAAACAAATATTAATTAATTATGTATTTAAAAATGAAAGAATTAGTTAAATATATTACAAGATGAATTAAATATTTCAAGATTGAAAAATTGACACACCTCGTCAATGTCTCAACACAAGATAAACGATCTCGCTTTCAAAACTCAAGACGTTCGATAAGTTATGCCTGCCGATGTATTATTGGCTAATTTATAACATGTGATTACCGCTATAAACCACGTCGCGTCAAGCAATAGATATACCCGATATTAAACATAGTAATCTATAGTAAGTAAATTCACAAATTGTAGATACAAAATAGCGTACTAGTGCTTCTAAAATCGTTACTCGCACGAAATAAACTCATTCGTGAATAGATGTCACTGGCGACCTAAATATTAAATATCGAAAATCACCTGCAATTGAACTGAAATTTTAGTGTAGCGTACGTGTAATAAACCCATTCGTGAATAGATGTCACTAGCGACTTAAATATTAAATATTGAAGAGAGTTGATTTAGTGTGATGACTTTAGAAGGATTGTTTCTCTACCATTTCCTAGTCTCGTGTTCGTAATATGTGCTTATAGTCCTACGGCCCGCGTACATTTATGCAACGATTTCAAGAAGTTTCGTTATATCAACATTCGATTGTACCCCTATCATGTAGTTACGTATGAGGTGTCAGCTGGCTGGGTAACGGTGGGGGTGGCCGTGAGAGGGTTGAAAATATAAAAAAACAATCGTGACCTGAAATCATTTCTAGAATCACGAAACTTTTATGCAGAAAAGGTTATGTTAAATAATGAACATTGGACATTGTCAGCTGATCGGCGGTCGGTGGATTAATTGTCAGCTGGGGGTCCAAATTGGTCAAAAATGCGAATCATAGAAACGATGTCAAGAATTATGAAACTTAGGTGGATGCTAATATTTATAGTGAGATTTACGAAAAAAACTGTCAGCTGCATGCATGTGGGTGGAAAAGTTGTCAGCTGATACAGTTAAGGTCGCGCGCACTGCCTTTCGGCGCACCTACGCACCGTACCTTTATCGCCCAGCTGACAACTTTTCCACCCACATACATGCAGCTGACAACTTTTTTCGTAAATCTCACTATATATATTAGCATCTGCCCAAATTTCAAAATTCTTAGTATGTTCTTGATAATGAGATGAAAAGTTAAATCAATATTAATCTGATTGGATTTTCAATTAGTTATTTCGCAATACACAATTCTATGTCATTAATAATGCAATATTGCTTTAAATTTTTTAATTAAAATTTTTCGTTATGCAAAATTATATTATTTATTTATATAAAGATATGAAGTTATGAATGTATCCAGTAAAATAATAATATATAATTTGGGCAAAAGGCTCTTTCCATTTGTTGACAAAAATTGTTTTCTAAAAGCACCCCTTTTACCTAAATAATTTACGTGTCACTTAAGATTTCCAAAATTATCCGCTTAAAGTGAACTAAAAACTCTAACGATGTATAAATCATCATAGAAAATAGAAACCCAGGTATAATTTTATTGAAAATAAAAACATCATATTTCTTATAAATGTGAAAAAACAGGTATTTATTTATGTAAGTATTTCGTATTGCATACTACGGGTTACACAGGGCCGGACGCAGAGATGTATGGGCCCGGAGCAAAGAAAAATGTTTAGGCCCTTTCAATTAGTAAATATATATTGATAATTTTATTTTTCCATTTGAAAAACAAATTTCCACTATTAGAATACATATTTTTTTGTCATTTTTTGAAAATCATTATTGCAGTGGATAGTTTAGTACACAAACAAATTTTATTGTTATAAAATTTTTGAATCCAAGATTTGTGGAGGCCCTCAGTATGTGGAGGCCCCGGGGCTTGCGCTAGCCCCGAAGTGAATTCGGCCCTGGGTTACAAGAATAGTTTCTAAGGTAACTCAGTAACTATAACTAATATGTTACAGGATTTTAATGAAATATTTAAAAAAAGCTTAATTAGGGCTCTTAATTACGTTTTTCTTAAATATATAAAACTAAAACTAAAATCTCCAAACTCAAAACTTAAATTAAGCACCATATTATTCAAGGTATCATGTTTTTGGAATTAAAAAATGTCTAGAAATAAAAAGTTACTCGCCGACCAGCTGACAATGTCCAATGTTCAATATTTAGTATAACTTTTCTGCATAAAAGTTTCGTGATTCTTGAAATGATTTCAGGTCTCGATTTTTTTTTCTATATTTTCAACCCTCTCACGGCCGCCCCCACCGTTTACCTAGCCAGCTGACACCTCATACGTAACTACATGATAGGGGTACAATCGAATGTTGATATAACGAAACCGTTGAATAAATTGTACACAGGCCGTAGGACTATTATGGCTTCATAAAACTAGCGGTTGGTTCTTGTGTGAGCATTGAGGTGACAAACAGAAAAAATAACGTCATTTTCACAATTTTAATTAGATCCAGATTTTTTGTGTGAGTTGAATGACCGTCTATACTCTATTTCGAAATGATGCGAAGTAATAAATCATTTTCTGATGGCTGATACATAGGCGTACATAATTACGTACATATACGTACATATTTTAAACGATTACCTGTCCTAATACTCGGACTTTCCCAGCATTATATTTATCACACTTAGGTTTTTTTATTACTATTGTAAACATTCAAATTTGACGATTTTTTGTATGCATACCCTAAAGTTTAAGTAATTGTAATTTTTCAGTTATATTTGGATACCGCTTATCTAAAAGGAACCAAGCGCCATTTGAACAATTGGAGAAAAATCGAGTTGAATATTTGAAGTGATGCTGCAAATCCATTTTTAGAAATTTTCTTAAAAATTTTGCTGGAAGAAAATTGTGTTGCTTTAGATAATGTGGTGAGGTCCGTACAGATGAGAAAGTTAAATGTAAAGGTTATTTTTAGGTAATTTTTGTCACTTGGTTCCCTATTGAAAAAGTAAAAAATGTAGGTCGTCTTTATTTGTCTCTTGGATCTATATAATAAAACAAATTGAGACGTTAAATTATTCTAAAACTAAAAAGAAAACGAAAAGACGTATAGCAAAGTATTTATTCTCAAACTATTATAACATGAAAAAAACCTTATTTTCCTTCTATTTCGAAATCAATTTCAGGACCAAAACCTTCCAAGTCTTCTTCAAAATCAGCACCTATTTGGTTATTAATATTGTAAAAGCTTCTAAACTCCTCCGGAACTAAAGACATTAAACTTTGAATATCAGCGGCTTTCTTCTGGGAGATAGGTTTTCCTTCTGGATACAATTTGCTCAACTTCGATTCGAAATTTCCAGTTAATGGTTTTAGGTTTACGCCTTTGATTCTTTTATCTATTTTTAATTCTTTGTAGCCGTCTTCAACGTTGTGCGAGTGTTTAAAAAAAATGCTATATGGTTTGTGCTTTTCTATCTTTATTACTCGAGTATTAAGCCAATCAACCTTTTCTCCCGTCTCAAGTACTTTCCTATTGGAAATAGCCTTTTCAATTGCCTCTGTAGAAAAGAAGTTGTCGGTGCACATCTCAGTTACAACAAACTTATTCTTTTTTTTGCAGGATAAAATAACTGTTTTGAAGTCCTCCATGGTGTAAACACGTATTTGGTGCCTTAGAGCCCGTTCAATTTCGCCAAAATCAGTATCGTTGGGCAAAAAACTGTGCCCAGGTATGAGGTATTTAAACAGAATTGTTTTAAGAGTCTTATGTCCACTAAGAACAGCTTTCAGAAGGATAATGATTTTAATGTTACGGTTCTGCCCGCCGCATGAATCCGACCACATTATCAGTTCTTCAGCATTTGGATTCAAGTATTTTTCGATAAACAGTTTTATGCACGACCCAACCTCTTGGGCACCTCTGCCAGCTACTCCTTCTTTCCATACAAAACTATGGGGGGTATTTGTTAAGGCACTGTGAATTCCTTCATTATACACAGACAGTTGTCGCTTATAGTATGTTATATTTGTTGGAATCCTTGGCAAACTCAACACTTTTTGCATGTCATAGCTTATTACCTCATGCGTTTCATTTGCTGCTGAGAAATCTGCCTTCATTGCTTGACGGGCTTCTTTTGCCTTACTTAAATGAGTAATGTGTAGAGAATTTAGTTCTTCTTTTAGAGGCTCACTTAAGCCAATATTTTGTAACTTTGCTTGCTGAATATCGCATACATTGCAAGTGTCTTTTACTGGTGGTTTTCTCCGAAGGTTAAAATTTTCACAAAATATTTTTTTGAAAGCGCTCAAACTAACTACTGGATTTTTTTCAGACAAGTACAAAGAATGCATTTTTGGAACGGATAAATCTGGGCTTAAATATTTTGCATCTGTTTTTTCCCTAGTATAATGGGATATGTACGTCGGAAACAAACTTATATGTGCAAGTACAGCGTCCTTAGTATTTTCGGATGTTTTATTTTTACCACCTGCTTTTTTGCCTCGTTGGTCTTTCAAGTTGCCACCACTTAACTTTTTTACCGCAGTATGAATCCTTTTTGTAGAAACTTGATATGTTTTACAAAACATGTCTCGACATACTATTTCGCTTCCTAATTTGTAGAATCTCGTAAATTTTCTTTGTGTACTATTAGGAACTCGTTTTCTTTTAATGTCATTAACTTGAATGGTTGCTGCCAAAAATACCGTTTGAGTATCATAGGACCCTAAATCCCAAAACTGTTTAAAAAGTTCTTCTCGTTTTACTGCACTTACCTTTTGTGGACATTTCATTTTACAATTGCAGTCGAAATTAACAAAGCTCCTCGATCCGATTTGTTTTCCAGTAACCGAATAATGAGTTAAATTGGAGTCCTTTAATTTTTTTCGCATCTTAAAAGTCTGATCTGGGTACTTTCTCTTTCGACCTTTCTTTGGCCTTCTTTGCCCATTTTCCTTTACCTTTCGTAATTTCTCCTTTTTGCGTATTTCTGCTAAAGAACAATTTTCTTCTGAATCTGAGGAAGTATTGTTGCTAACTTCAAAGTCTGGTATATATTCATGAGAATCGTCGGATGCTTCACTAACATTTTCAGATTCCTAGAAAAATACGAAATATAAGTAAATAATTAACAAGTTGTTATGCATATTGTTATGCAAAATTATATCCCGCCCCCGAACCTAATTGCATACAAATAACAAGCCAGTTATTAAGGGTCTACTATGTAACTTACAAATAAGTAGTTCTCGTCTTGGCAACGATTTTCGTCTTCATGAATAGTAATATCAGCATCAGTAGTTTTTGCATGTACTTGTTCGCATATAATATTTTCATTTTCGTGGTGTACAACGTCTTGGTTAAGAGAGCTATCATTATTACTAGGATCATCAACTTTCTATAAAAAAGTAATTGCATAAAAAATAAGCTAAATATTAAGTGTGTACTGTGTACAAACTTACAACTAAGCAGTTTGCGCTTTGGCCATGATCTTCATGAATAATAATATCACCATCAGTTCCATGTACTTGTTCGCATATAATATTATTTTCGTGGGGTACATCATCTTGGTTAAGACAACTAAGCTCGCTGTAGACACTCACATCAATAACGTTAGCAGGTAAAACAGTAACTTTCTATAAAAAAGAAGACGCAAATTTAAAATTAGCAAATACAGGTGCTATAACAAAATATTATATTACTTGCCTGAGCTAGGTTTAGTATTTTTTCTGTCCTCGTAAGGTGTTTTTTAAACATTTTTAGACGACTCATACACTTCACAAGCGAGAAAACATAACAATGGCCATCATTTTC
Source organism: Pissodes strobi (assembly GCA_016904865.1). Taxonomy (NCBI): domain Eukaryota; kingdom Metazoa; phylum Arthropoda; class Insecta; order Coleoptera; family Curculionidae; genus Pissodes; species Pissodes strobi. The sequence goes on from JAEQML010063759.1 coordinate 15,476, forward strand.
ATTTTTTAGGTTAGGAACGTTAGGTAGAACCAAGCGCCAAAATTTAAATTAAAATAGTTAATCTAATTTATCTAAAGGGAACCAGGTCGCTTGGATCCATTTAGCTAAAACAGAAATCTGCTTTTTATAAGGTGGCGTTTGGTTCGTCGGCACATAGAGGTCGCAACAGTATTTGGTTCCTTTTAGCTATTTTACTGGTGGTAGAAAACAGCTATCCAAGTCGCTTGGTGCTATTAACTCATTTTTGCTATTTTGGCGGTTGGTTCCTTTTAGATAAGCGGTATCCATTTGTTCTTCCGAAGAAGACACAGTGTGTTTGTTTCATTTCATAGTTTCAATTAAAATGCCTAATTCAGTTTTCTCTCCAGTGAAACGAGCGAGCAAATGTCCATTTTCTGTTAACGAAAAGAATATTATTCTTAATGTATATGACGCCCTCAAACATCAAAATCCTCTGTATAGCGTTGATACTGTGGTGGAAATGTGTTCGCAAATGACGGGTGTTTCAAAAACGTCGATATATAAATTAAGGTGTGAACGAAAAAGTGGAGCTGTAAAACCATCTATACCATCTTCAGGAAGAAAGACGGTGCCTATCGATGAAGACTACAAACTTATAATTAGAAGAACAGTACATTCCTTTTATTTTAATAAGGAAATACCAACCATCGACAAAATTTTAGGAGCCTTGAAGCAAGACCAAAATATGTCTCCAACGATAAGCAGGGAGAAATTGTGGACAACTTTAAAACAAATGAATTTCAGCTGGGAAAAACAAAGCAGAAAATCGCTCCTAATCGAAAAAGATGAAATTATTTGCTGGAGGAGACATTACTTAAGACAGATAAAGCAGTTTCGAAGTGAGAATAGAAAGATTTATTATCTGGACGAAACATGGCTTAATGAAGGATATACGGTTGGGAAGATTTGGCAAGACAAAAATATTTCAAGTTTTCGTCAAGCATTCTTAGAAAGCTGGTCCACCGGACTAAAACCACCATCTGGGAAAGAAAAGCGACTGATTATTACACACCTTGGAAGTGTTGATGGTTTTGTTGAGGGCGGTTTGTTAATGTTTGAGTCAAATCATTCTGGCGATTACCATGAAGACATGAATGGCGATGTGTTCGAAGAATATTTTGAACAAATGTTAGATCTCATTCCACCTAATTCTGTGGTAGTGATGGACAATGCGAGTTATCATTCCAGAAAAGTTGACAGAATACCAACTAATTCATGGAGAAAAGCGGATATTATTCAGTGGTTTAGACAGAATAACATACCATTTGATGAAAGTATGGTGAAAAAGGAACTGTTGTCCATAGTGTCCTCAAATAAAGCTCGTTTCACCGAGTATGTAGTTGACAAAATTGCACAGAAACGAAATATTACTATTCTTCGTCTGCCTCCGTATCATTGCGAATTAAATCCCATTGAACTTGTTTGGGCCCAAGTAAAAAGTTATGTAGCAAGGAGAAACACGACGTTTAAAATGAAAGATATTAAAATTATCTTTGAGGAATCTTTAAAAAATGTCGATTCTGAAAAATGGCGTAAGTGTATTGAGCATGTTATAAAAGAAGAAGAAAAAATGTGGAAACTAGACCATTTAATTGACCTAATTGTAGAGCCTTTAATTATATCCTTGGAACATGACGAAGATTCGACGGATTTTTCTTACGACGAAAATGATATACCATAGTTCTCTACATAACTATTTACACAAAATCGCAATTCTTATACCTTATTATATAAATATTATATGTGATAAAATGTTACAGTAATACTAACTGTTTTTGAATATACATAAATAAGTGAATAAATAAAAGTACTTAGGTAAAACAGGTATTTTAAATTAAATACCCAAACGTACGCTACTGCAGGTAGAAAATGGCCCCTTTGCTAATAAAGCCTATTGTTTGCAGCGGGATTGCCATACAAAACAGGGTGGAATGGTTAAAATATAATACAGCAGGCTATAACAGCTGTGGCTAAATATTTAGAAATCACAAAAATTTATTTGACCACTCTGTTAGCGTTTTGCATTTATAAGTAGGTTTTATTACTCCGCACCATTTCGAAATAGAGTATAGTATAAGAAGAACTGAATTCATTTTACCAGCTTTCGAAAACCCTACGAACCGCTTAAACCAAATTTTTGATCCAACCCGTTTCACTTAACTCCAACGTTGATCCCTGAAGTAATCCAAGATCAAATGTTGATTGCCTTCGCTTACGTAGAAAATATTACCATTGGAGGCATGCAAGATCCTACTGCTGAGAACCAGATTTCGGCTGTTACAGTCTCTCCTCGCTCACATGAGATAAGTGCACCTACTTGGCATTTTCCTTTTGTGGCAATTATTTTGGATTGATTTTTTTAGATTCACTTGAAAGCCGGTCTTGTCACAGTTGTCAGATTATATTTATCTACAATCTCAGTGAGTAGTATAAAAAGCTAGGACACAGTAATGCAATTAAGATCCACTGCTCGGCACCTTATGTGGCTTCAGGTTTTCGCAAGCTTAATATTGGATGCCTTGAAAGAAACTTCTCCGTCCAATCCGGTGACATTAAAATTATGACTGTAGCCATTTTGCTCGGCAAGCTGGAATGCCAGTCGTCGAAAATCACACGTGGTTATTCCAAACAAACTAGACTCCATGGTTTTTAAATAGTCTACTAGCAGGAGCTCTTGCTCAGCCGTAAAAACTTTTTTGAATTTCCCGCGTATTTTATTAATTCTTAAAGTCTCGTCCTGTGATCTTTTCTTCTGGACATACCTTTTTAATGTAGAGCGAAGAACATTATATTGCTCCCATGCTTTCTTTACACCCATTTCACCGTGATCAATAGAACTGACTGCGTTTTCCATTGCAGCAATGCCCCATGACTGTCGTTGAGTTTTCCTAACATATGTTGGAGCCATCTAAAAAAGAAAAAATCACACGACTGCTAAAAACAGACGAATCAGAAATACAAAATTTTATCCGAGGCGAAACCGCACCCCATTCCGCCCCGGACCATTTCGTTCCAAGTGTAGTCCATAGGTATTTTTTTAAATAATAAATAAGATTTGTAACCGAGATAAAAGTGAAATATGATGCCAACTGACGCCTAATATTACACTAAACTAAAACCATTGAAAAATAATGACAATAAATTATTTTCTGTGAACTTACTTCGGCATAAAATTTCGAAAATATTCAAGCACAGAGCACGAAATTATTGGACGTTTTCGCTCCGATACAACCAATATGGCCGCTCTTAGTACCATGATATATCATTCCGCCCTACCCCGCCGTTCCCCTATATACAATACTGGTACATGTCAATTTAGTATGAAAACATGTAACAGCCAGTTATTTCACCTTTATACCTACATCTATTATGCTAGTCTGTCAAGCTGCCTATAATACAACTTACCCGTTTAGATACCTGCATGGTTGTGGTATGACGCTAGCCTGTTATCGAGCTGTTCCACGAAAAATTGAGAGTTCGGTAGTCGTATACCTAACTTGTTTTTCTCGGGCTGTTTGCTAGGATCGATCGGGATTTAGGAACATTTTCACTGGCTTAGCACATAATCAATCAATAAAACGTACTGTATCCTGGCCATCGCTATCGAGAAAACATTCACAGCTATAGGCATTTATAACAGTGCATTTGAAAACATTCAATAATTCTCTTATCTTCTCGAATAATCCATCACCTTCTCGGTGATAGTATACATGAAAACAATATCATTGATGTCAGAAATATTGGTTTTGAATTTGCCGGTTATTTTCCTGGTTTTGTTTCAATAATTAATAGGAAAAGTTAAACATTCAGTGAGACAACCACAGCTGACTTGATAATAATTGTTGCTTATTGAGGGATACTCTTGAAATGTTGCCAGATGTACATGTTTCTCTAGCGATCCTCGTGCGATTTTGATGTATTTGTGGACCAAGCCAACAAGAAACAACGTAATTGACTGATATGCTACCATCAGTTTGATGCTAAACGACTCTTTTTCGCTTTCGCTTGATGTTCGCAGGCAAGATGTTTTAGTGGTTGCATTGTGATCCCTAAATTTGGCAACACCGCCCTGATTGCTTCGCAGGGATGAATCATTGCGCCGCGAATTTATGCGTTTAGCATTTTTGATGTCATTGTGAATAATGGTGTTATCGTCGGTTTTCTTTGTCCTGTCAGTAATACATAATATCATTCAGCCTTAGGTACGTTTTGTTGCATATTGAAGATGTTATTCTTCCGGTAACTGGCCACGTGCGGAGAATTACGGAACAAAATACGCCGTGTCCTTCCTCAAGGGGTGCCTGTAGGAGAGAGCCTTGCTCCCATTCGTCATCACCACCAAAAACCCTACGTTGCTAATATTTTTATTGGGAGCGAGTTTTATTTAGAAGGAGATTAAGTAGTTAACCAAAAAGCTACCAGTCAGTACGGTTGATTGTTCTTTTTGGTACCGACTACAGCCACAGCGGTAGGAGCATTACCTCAATTGCAACTGAGAGTTTTATGGGTCTAGGCAGCAGCTCACGTGCAGAAGACCGGATGTGATATCGGCAGAGACCAGAAAAGATTAGTTAAGGTTACACTTGTGATCTTTCTACATAATGTTATTGGTGTGTTATTAGCACTTTCAGTGTGGTATTAAATTGCGTGATTTACTTCTTCCTGCGTGGTATTGATATAAATATTTTTGGAACTGTTTAGGTATAAGCATAGCTTACCGAGGCAAATTTAAATAAGTATACATCTGGTAGAATACTATTTACTAGTGTGGATCGATTATTACTCATAGTATTTTTTTATATTATATTGCCTTATTCTTCCAATTTAATATATATCGTGGTAAATGATAAACATTGTGATAAACATTGTGGTTCTGACTTAATAACTATCTGGTTACAATAATTTTACAAAACGGTATTTCATAAACTGAATCGTTAAGATTTATGTATGTACAACGGCGACGCGTATACCATGGTAGACGCGCACAGAGTTTAGTAGCAATAGGTAGCTATACTGATAACTTTTACTTATTAGTTGTTGTGACGATAGATACCTTATGCATATTGCGTTTATCATTAATTAGATAGAATTGATTTTGGATCATTTATTATGCTATTTCCGATTTGATCTAGTTCAATATTTGTGAGCATATATCAAGTTATTATTTATTTCCAATTAAGCTCTTTTTCATTATTTTATATTTATATTATTCTGTTTATTGAAAGGAATATGACAACACGTTAACGTCAAACCTAACGAGTGCCCATTTAACTTAAAATTACACGAATGTACCGTCTTTTATTTGCTCTGAAATACCTCAACCAAATAAGTGTAGTTATTAGTCATTTGATTTTGAATCGCACTTAAGGATTATTAAGACCGAAAATCCTCTATTTTTAGCCTGCGGATTTAGTTATTTCAAACTGATGACGCCGGTCAAAAGTAAATAATTGACCCATTCCCACGCTGACGAGCAGTCGGAGCACATGATGCGCTGGCTGCATCCTTAAGGGTAGGTAACAACGTATTTATTTAATATTGCTAACTCATTTAAAAGGGTTTTACGCGTAACAATACGGAAAAGTGAGTATTTGAAAACAAAAGCAATAAAAAAAAACATAGCTACATGTTTAGTTGTAACATGTATAAAATGAGACACCGTTTGGTCTAAAAGCCAGGCACAGCGAGATCTAAAAACGAGACACTAAAGCTTTTTAATATATCTTCTTCAGGACCAGCGCCCATATATAGAAGGCGATGCGCAGAGCTTGAAGAGTTGTAGGACAGGACGACTTATTGCTAGAAAAGCCGCAGAAGACGAACTGGTATAGAAACTAGAAGAATTAAAAAATTGTTCAAAATAGTGATATGTTTGTCATTAATGTATTTTACGACCTACCGAGAATTTGTATCTCTGATTTAAATCTGTTGGACAAGCCAAGGCATCTTTGGAACCTGGATGGAACCAGCATCCGGTCTGATTCTACTGCAATCAAAGGTGTGGCTGGGAAAGGCCAGAAAGGCCACAGAAATTTAAACGCCCACTTCTTATGATTATGGATGGGCAAAAGTACAATAGAACTAGCTATGCAAGAAAATATTACTCTACTGATGTTCCCTGCGCATACAACGAACCTGTTGCAGCCACTTGATAGATGTTGTCTTGGTCCTCCAAAATTAAAGAAACAAGATTCTGATAGAATGGCAATGCTTGAACCAGAGAAAATCATCTCGAAGCAAATTTCGCGGCATAATTTGCAGGATCTGGAATAATGGTCTCTCTGGAGAGATTATTATATCATTATTTGAAGAAAACAGGACTATATCCATTCAATAAGGGCAAATATCCAAGTTATTATTTAGGTTTTAGAAAATTACAAAAATATAATGACGCAAGCTCAAACCAACAGGATGAAGAGGATAATGCAATTTCTCAACAAGCTATGAGCAACATCATAACAAAAGCTTCTGCACCTATCGAGGTCATTGCACAGAGATAGATATAATTTTCTACTGACAAAGGTAGAAAACAGGTAATAAAACCTTCATTCATGGGACAATTTCGCTTTCCTAGGGTGCTTGGAGTCGTGGATGATACCCATGTGGTAATATTACAACCAATGGAAGATGAGCGTCTATATTTAACAGGAAAATATAAAATATTTACAACATCTCATTCTATATGCATAATAATAATTATTTTGTTAAAAAGTAATAGCCACTTGAATGTTACAAAAAAAAACATCTTGTTTCAAAATATTTTGGCCAGCAGTTTATATTGTACATGTATAGCCCTTTACATAACAAAACCATCATCAGTTTAAAAGTAATAGATCAAGAAACCACAAATTTCGGATAACGACACCTTTGAAAATAAGATATTTGTTCCAGGCGGACGAAATTTATAACTTAGTCGCTCTAACTGCTCCCTCGGCGATACCTGCGGCTCTGTCCACGTGTCCCAAATGACTCTCTGATCTTGATACATGCGGGGATGTGCCTTTAATGGAATGCTTACGCTACGGTCAGCGATTGTCCAACAAAAACACATGAAATAAATCTAAAGCGACCGACGACGGTGATTTATAGAATGCGAAAAAATTTCGGGGAAAATTTGACGGCTTACAATCCTCCTGTGTTTTGAAGCTTGGGATTGTTTTTGTTATAAATTGCGGATAGCAGATTTTATAAAAAAGGATGCTGGTTTAGAGATGTCTTATTTGGTGCTGAATTATACCCTTAGCTCAATACCATTATTTTAAAACTAACATTGTATTATGATGAGACGAGA
>JAEQML010063760.1:0-22785 GCA_016904865.1 Pissodes strobi
TTCTAGTTTCCGAGATCCCAATGATGAGGCTCGAATTTGGGACACCCTGTACAGTATTAATTCCAGGTATCAGAGGTGACAACTGACGGGACTTTTTTCTTTGACCTATTTTTGGAGTGCTGTTGGCTTTGTCTGGTACCGAAAATAGACACTTCTTAAATAGTATGCTTTCCATTTCCATTTAAAAAGTTGTCGCTCAAATTTTAAAGCCTTTTTTGGATGCAACGACTTCTTTTCTTTCTAATATGTTGCTTCTTGTAGATGATTTTTCTGCTATAGCGGCCTCCAGTGTTGTGAACTTTGATATTGTGTAAATCCTGCTTCTCTATTTTTTTCAGTCTTCTTTTCTTGTTCGCAGTCTTTGATACTTTTTAAAAATTTTCATCACGTCATGTCATCTAAAATGACAGTGATAACAAATGGCTCTGAAGGTTTTCCTTTAGTTAACAAATTGTCTGAATAAGTTTCTTCTATAATAACTGCTGCATATATTTTTACGGGATCTTCTTTTGCAGTCAAACTTTTTAACTGATTATAAGGTTTGTATCCTTGACAGCTATTTCTGATCCTGCAGCTTTAAAGACTGGAACATGTTCTGGATTAAGAATCTCAAAAATATTGATCAGTTTTGTTGTATTTGCCGGTTCTATTGTAATTTCATTTGCATTTTCCTTAAAATTTACTTTTTTGTGTTTAAAGTATGTATGAGTGAAATACTCCAACGCAACGTGTACAATATTAAAAAACAGACTGATTAAAACAATTTGATGTTCACCACAAAATCTGCTTAACTGCATTATTAAATGCAACGAGTGCCTATGAACGAAAAGAGCAATAGAAAATTGTATATTGCTTTCTTTAACCCATGGATAGAACACATTTGCAATGTACTCAAAACATTTTTCTTGGGTCATCCATCCGTTGTCTGATTTTTAAAATGCCCATTTTGGAGCTAGTAAAGGAATACTTTTCGAAACTCTCTTGCAGAACCATTAGTGGTGGAAGTTCTCTACATTAAAAGAGTAGTTAGGCATTCCTTTTCACCGACATTTATACATTTATACACAGTTTTTTTCCCCTTTTGTACCAATACTTTTTCGCCCTTGGGACATAGCAAAGAGGCTGGTTCGTCACATTAGATATTAGATCTTAAAAAATATTCCTGGGGAGATTGTATTCGTCGAAATATGCACTTATTTTTTGAAACCATTTCCTAAGATTAACTTCGAAGACTTGTGATCTTTGGCTGGTTATGTTCTGACTCGTTCCTATTGATAAGATTGGATGGAGTTTCATAAATGCTTTAAACCAATGGCTGTGTAGTCGATATCCGGGAAAGGGATTTTTTCTTTTTAATTCTGTCATCAAAAGCTGTACACTATCTAATAGCTGAGTACGTGTTACTGGGAACTTTCTCTTAGTATTAGAAACACTATGTTTTTTTCGATATAATAATTGCTTACCTATTTAGATACCTGCTGTTACCTGGAGGTAAAGGTTTATTTTTCAAATGCCAGGGCATTCATGTTTACAAAATGAGCTATTCGATTGTTGACAGGTTGAAAATGGTGGAACTTTATTTAAAGAATGATAAAAACGCTACAAGAACACGAGAGGATATAGGGAAATTATTCAAAATGGTCGGATCTGTACCAACTATAATTAATACATGGATTTGTTTAAATTATCAGAGGAAGTTTTAATCAAGATCCAAATATTTCATTAAAATTTTGTGGACAGTTGAGGCGGTATTTACCACTGCTGGTATTTATAATTGGAAAAACTATTTGGTCCGGTGAAAATCCACAAGCAATTGAGCCAATTGCTTTTCAAGGTCCGATTTTTATACGCCGTACTTTAAATGGGTCGAGATATTTGAAACTTTTGGAAAATGACATCGAACACTGTCGGTGAACAAAATATAATTCAAAAACAAGACGGAGCACTTCCCCATAATATTATAGCAGTAAGAGACTTTCTTCATAATAATGAAACAACTAATGACACGCGAACTCCCCAGATCTCACACCCACAGATACTGCCCTTTGGGGCTATTGAAAAGATAGAGTCTATAGAGAAAGAAATAACAATATTAAAGAAATTCTAAAAAGTAAATATACAAACACAAGTGTTTATAATATATATAATTAGAGAAATGCATTTTTAACAATAATATTAAACATTATTATAATTAAAACAAAAGTAATAAAAAAAGGTGTAGATATGAAGACCTATAAAATTATCCTTCACTTTTAGATCGAAAAATCGATGAATATATAATTAGCAATAACGTTACTGTAATACTTTTAACTTGTTCCGATTCGATGCTCCGGCTATTCTTAGTTACTTTTGGTTAGTCGTTCGATCGACTTTCCGTTAGTTTCAGTAAGTTCCAATTTATTTTAGTCAATTGGACTGACGCCGATACGTTATAATCAAATTTAATCTTTTTGACTAGTTTTGGTTAGTCGCACAAATTCGGTTCGTTTGGTTAGTTTCAACTTACTTTAATTTTTACAACCTATTCCGAAGCGTTTTAGCCCATTTTGGTGCTTTTGGTTACTTGTGATTAGTTTTGGTTAGTCATTTGATCAGATTTCGGTTAACTTTAGTTATGTTTAAATGATTTTAGTAATTTGAACCGGTTCCGATACGTTATAATCAATTTTAATGTTTTTGGTTAATTTTAGTTAGTGGGTAAAATTCGGTTAATTTAAGTTCGTTTCAACTTACCTTAATATTTTTAATCTGTTCCGATATGTTGTAGCCCATTTGGTTGCTTTGGTTACTTTACTAGTCGTTCACTCAATTTTCGGCTAATGTCAGTTAGTTTTAACTAACTTTAGTCATTTGAGCCGTTTCGATCCGTTATAACCGATTTTAGTGCTTCAATATTTTTGATCTATTTCGATACGTTTTAGTCCGTTTTGGTGCTTTTAGTTATTTTTGGTTAGTTAGTCAATCAATTTTCGGATACTTTCAGTAAGTTCCAATTTATTTGAGTCATTTAAACCTGTTACGATACGTTATAACCAGTTTAAACGTTTTTGGTTAATTTTTGTTAGTCGCCAAAATTCAGTTAATTTGGTTAGTTACTTATTTTAATATTCTTAATCTGTTCCGATACGCTTTAGACCTTTTTCGTATTTTTTGTTACTTTTTATTAGTTTTGGTTAAACATTCAATCAGCTTTTGGTTAGGTTTAGTTAGTTTTAATTTATTTTAGTCATTTGAACCGGATCCGATACGTTATAATAAATTTTAATGTTTTTGGTTAACTTTAGTTAGTCGCAAAAATTCGGTTAATTTAAGTTAGTTTCAACTTACCTTACTATTCTTAATCTGTTTCGATATGTTTCAGCCCATTTGGGCGCTTTGGTTACTTTACTACTCGTTCACTCAACTTTCGGGTAATTTCAGTTAGTTTTAATTAATTTCAGTCATTTGAGCCGTTTCGATACGTTTATAACCGATTTTAGTGCATTTAGTTAGTTTTAACTTACTTCAATATTTTTGATCTATTTCGATACGTTTTAGCCTGTTTTGGTGCTTTTAGTTATTTTTGGTTAGTTAGTCAATCAATTTTCGGATACTTTCAGTAAGTTCCAATTTATTTGAGTCATTTAAACCGGTTACGATACGTTATAACCAGTTTAAACGTTTTTGGTTAATTTTAGTTAGTCGCCAAAATTCAGTTAATTTGGTTAGTTACTTATTTTAATATTCTTAATCTGTTCCGATAACCTTTAGACCTTTTTCGTGTTTTTGGTTACTCTTTTTTAGTTTTGGTTAAACATTCAATCAGCTTTTGGTTAGGTTTAGTTAGTTTTAATTTATTTTAGTCATTTGAACCGGATCCGATACGTTATAACAAATTTTAATGTTTTTGGTTAACTTTAGTTAGTCGCAAAAATTCGGTTAAATTAAGTTAGTTTCGACTTACCTTACTATTCTTAATCTGTTCCCATGTGTTTTAGCCCTTTTTGGTGCCTTTCGTTACTTGATTAGTTTTGATTAGTCGTTCAATTAACTTTCCGTTAATTTCAGTTAGATTTAATTTATTTTAATCATTTTAACTGGTTCTTATACGTTATAACCAATTTATTTAGTATTTTTGGTTATTTTTGGTTAGTCTTGGTGACTGACCAAAAATAACCAATAACACTTTTGGGTTAGTTTTAACTTACTTCAATATTTTAAATTTATTTCGATGTTTTAGCCCATTTTGGTGCTTTTAGTTACTTTTGGTTAGTCATTCAATCATCTTTCGATTACTTTCAGTTAGTTCCAATTTATTTTAACCATTTGAACCGATACGTTATAAGCAATTTTAATGTTTTTGGTTAGTCACCAAAATTCGGTTAATTTGGATTAGTTAATACAATATTTTAATCTATTTCGATACGTTTTAGTCCGTATTGGTGCTTTTAGTTATTTTTGGTTAGTCATTCAATCATCTTTCGGTTACTTTCAGTTAGTTCCAATTACTTTTAGTCACTTGGACTGATTCTGATACGTTATAATCAAATTTAAGTTTAAATAAGCAAACTAACACGATCTCTCACGCGTATGACGTCATGTGTGGCAAATGTAGCAGGCACTTTTTCACGATTTGAGGTCCTATACTAGGAAAACAGAAACATTTTCAATGCTAAAACTATATATTATAGCTCATTTTGTAAAATATTAGCAGAAAATAAATATGAATCAATAAACCAGATTTCAAACATTGAAAAATAAATCTTTATATCTCCAGCTAGCAGCAGGTACAATGCTGACGCCCCTACCTCCTACGTGTTAGTAATTTATAAAATCATGTTATTGTTTTTATATACCTAAATATTGATTTTAAAAAATCCGGAATCTACAATAATTTATTATATTTTTTATAACTTTACATCATATTGATAAATAATAAAAAGATAAAAAAAAGGTAAAACTAATGAATACACAAACAAAAATAACAAAAAGCAAACTAATCACGAAAAATAATACTGCTAATCCCAATATTGCAAAATATTGACATGTTCAGTAATATATTAAAAACAAAGAGGAGTTTTGTTAAGTTCTCTAGAAGTCGCTTCCAGCCTTTTAAATTTGAAAAAGTTAGTATTATTTGTTTAGTGTCTATGGTTTTAAAAATTTCTGAATATATTGATAATATGCTTCACATATTTAGTTTTTCTGGCGCAATTGAATTGCGAAGATAGGTTTTCATCTGCTTCAGCGTGGAAAATGAACGCGATTGTTTACCATTATAGAAAAAATCGAAGACATACATTTATTTATATTTGGAAATGAACGTGTTGGTTTATTTGAATGCAACAATTTTACTAAATCTTTGGGAGAGTATCACTTAGTTCGTTTAAAAAACTATTTTAAGTGAATGCACTCTTCTGGAAACTGTTCGTCTGAGCAGTCCTTATAAATGTCTTAATTTTTGTGCATTTGATAAAATAGTTTTGTTACCTAACTTTTTTAAATAAAACAAAAATTCGACCTAATCTGTACATGGTTTGTTCACGGATCTATGATTAATTTCTGTTTGAATATTGTCAGGGATGGAAAAAATCAATCTGTGACCTCATTGTCTCTCTAGGACTTAAAATAACTTCCGTATCTGGGTCTTGCTTTTCGTTCTTCTCCGTTTTGTATATTTATCTTTTGCTTTTCGTTCTTTCCCCTTCTGTATATTTATCTTGGTCTGTTAAACTCGTTTCTTAGATTTTGAATGTACTGGGCCAATGAAGATGTCTCTATTCTTAAAAGAATATCATTTTCAAGAAGATCCAATTTCTCGGTAAATGAAGCTGCTTTAAGTTATGACTAAGTGGGAGTACGAGCAATATAAAATATCTTAACCCAAACTAACCCAATCACCGCCCTATTACGATTTGCTGCCCGATGCTATAGCACCAAATTAACCCATATAAAACCGGCACTATCTAAGTAAGTAAGCAATTATATCAAAAAGTCATATTTCATATTTCGTAATTCTGAAACCTTCAATATTTCGAAAACCGTTAAGATTTGTTACAATATATCATGCAAAAAAAATGCAAAATTTAATAAAAACTTCTAAATCATTAAAAAATGCTTTTCTAATTTTAGAAATAATAGAGATATTTCTATTTAAAGAGCTATCTGGATCACTCTGTACGGGATGGTTCATCGTGCCTTATCTGGAACACCTAAAGAGTTACATAAGTTGAATAAAGGAAATTTGTTGGCCTATTACATTTTTGAAGAAAATACAGCACTATCAATTTTCGAATATTAAATGATATTACGCATTTGGTTCTACATTTAATTTTAATTATTAAAATATTGCAATACTACCACAGTTTATTCAATTAGAATCTTTGGACTCTGATACTGCTAACAGTAGTGATTTGTTATATCGTAATTCATAATGGTGAAAAATAATATTTATCTATTAAAGAGTTGATTTTTAAAAATTTGTTATAATTCAATCTACTCAAAAGCCATGTATTCAGTATATAAGCAAAGTGCGTAATAGTAGACATGGTTTATAATAAGTACAAATAGAAATGTATGGTGAAAAATTTACTTTGCGCCGATACAAGAGCGTCTTACTTGGGACACCCTACACATAAACGTATGCAAAAACATTAAATTTGGATTATGTTTGTCGCGCAGTAGGACCCTGATATTTAGCTGTGCAAAATGTAGTGAAATAAATTATACACTGGAAACGTCCCATCATATCAGAATAATATTTTACGGTTGGTGGTTGGTATAAACAATTTCTTTGAATTATTTATGACCCCAAAGGTGGGTGTGGTAATTAACTTTATAATTAACCACTTTATTTAGTGGACTGTATTAAAATCGGGTGATGAGGCTTTTATCCATAGGGTGTGAATTGAAACATGTATCTCAGCTATTATGTACTTTAATAATGCAAGAATAAATTTGCATTAAATATGATAAATATATACAATGATTTCTAACTACTTCATTCATCCTTTCATACATAAAACTAAATAGGTATTGTACATATAGTTAACTATTATTAAATATCTAAAAAACGTCTTGATTATTTAAATCTAAAATCAACTAGATACCTCTTTTCTTTACTGAATTTAATTAACGTTCTTTTTCAACTAACTGCTTTTCCGTTAATACAAAATACCTTGTACTTTGTACTTTCCGTCGTCTTCGATTCTCTCAATTAACTTCACCAGGGATATAGATATAGATAAGGCTTCGAACAGTTGATTCGAATCTAGAGTACAGGAATAGATTTGCCTACAAATTTCCATCCACCATTTTACCTTCTTCTATCTTAAACAGCAGAGGCGCTACGATGAGCTGTATTGTCTCAAGAGAATGCGTTAAAACGCCCAAAGGAGTTCTTTATCCAAGCTTGGACAAAGAGAACAGAGTTACAGCAAATATTTTCTAAATATCTGTGCAAACAACTGGGAAAACTACTAAATATCTTGGCGTCAGACAGGGCTACGACTGGGTAGATATAATTGGCGCCAAATTCATGCAGAGCCGTACTGGATCGATCCATCAAGGTTGGGTGTTTGTAAGGCGCTTTATTACTTCTTTCTTCGACTAAACTTAAAATTTTGAAAAACTAACTAAACATCATGGCGTCAAACAGGGCAGCGACAGGGGCTGTTGTTTTTGGCGCCAAACTCAAACAGAGCGGTGACTGGACCGTTGTTTCACGGGTGAGTGTTTGTCAGCAACTAAAATCTAATTTTTCCTACCGGCGCGGACAGGAAGATTTAGAGCGGAAAATTGTGGGTAGACGGATGCATTTGAGAAGGTAGATGCATGTTCTTTCTTCATTTGACATATTGTTGTTTACACAACACTGACGGAGACAAAGATATATTATATTGAGAACGATTAATAACGATTTCCTTGACGAAATGTCAACCTGCTTTTTATAGATTGTTGCAAGGAATCTATTATACCGACAATCCAGGTTTGGACTAAGGAGTAATTGAAATACAATGTTTTAAATTCACAAATTGCTGTTTGCCTGGTGTGAAATAAATTTAGTTGGGTTTGAATTATGACTCAATCATACTACGGACATACAGGGTGCTATCACCAAACTATACGGTGAACAACGCAAGTTAATACACATGTTGGGGTGTTTCCCCAACAGTTGGATGGATAGATATCATATAGGGAGGAACCAATTCCGGGTAAAAACTACAACATGATGTCCCATTTAATAAAAGTTAAATTTATGTTGCTGCGCCTTTGTGAAACACCTTATATAGTTTCAAATATTTTTAAAATGCGTACCTAATACCGTTAACACATAGACACTTTGGTATGTTTTCTATCAATAATAGCTAAAATAACAAGATAACAAATAATTGCACACTAAATAGAGGCACACCCTGTAAATGGAGATCAAATGTATTTTTTTAATGTCAATAGGTATCTCAAAAGCAACTGATTTTAGACTTATAGTATTGGTATCACAAATTTTAGAAATTTACGTAGATTTTAAAAAAGTAACAACATACAGGGGCGTGTACAAAAAAGAGTTAAAATTCTCCTAAATTTAGAGACAATTCAAACACTAGGTAGGTATACCACACAAATCTGCGGGAGAACCAGGAAAAATAAAGTTTTTACTAAAAATTTAAAATCAACAACTTTAAGAGTTTGCTGTTAGGTACTCTTACTATTACTATTAACACAGAAAATATAGTTACACACAACTATATTTTCTGTGCCATTAATGAACCTTCGTAAAAATCATTAAATCTGTTCAAATACTCTCAATAAGGTATTTATTTTGATTAATAACATTATTACAAATAGTTTGCCGCTACCGTGTCGTAAATAATAGTAATAATAATAATATTAATAATAATAATAATAATAATAATAATAATAATACTTTATGTCGTATATATTTTATTAATACAAGTAGGTAGGTACGTACTTTTTTTGTATAGAACTGAATAATTCTACCTATCAACAGATTCGGATTTTTGGATCGTCCCGTTTCTCGCGTTTTCGTGACATTCAAGTTCATCAGTGGACGCGCACAGTCTCGCCGAAACTAAGGTCAACGCTAGACTGGTAATGGCATTCAACATTTAACGCTATCACAGGCAGTGGATTTGGTAATCGTTTCAGAATTAAATCGGTTAGTTTAATATTTCAGATGATTTCACGCCATGGCCGAAATAAACATTAAGTTGCAAATCTTCAATTATTACTTATTATTATTATTATTATACTGCGATCCTAATGAATCGATTAGGGCAGTACGCAGAATATCAATTTGTGGGGGAGGAGAGATGAATATATTTTAATAAGGCAAGTTCTACACTAGAAATTTATTCGTGAATTAATTCATGAAGTCACCTCGCGAATAAAAATAAAATTGTTCTCTTCTATTTTTCGTCAATTTTACCGTGAACACTCAGTAGTACCAATCACAAAAATAAAAATAATGTGAGGTTATAACTTGCATTTGTGTTAAAGAATGATTATTAACTTTTTGCTTGTTTTTAAAATACCACACTGCTTACATTTAAATATTTTAAATAATAATTTGTTAATTCAAGGCGTAGGGTCATTGTGCCGGTTTTCGACCATTTAGTGGATTGAACTTGCCGTAACTTTTTAGATGCTTTTAGCAATTTGCTCGTTCGGGTTTCTTAAATAAATTAAAATAGAATATTTTATAATTTTGACTATAGTTTTATTTTGATATTGAAAAGTTTAACAATCGGTATGTCACCCGTTTTCGACCAACTGCTGCGTCCTTCCGACCACATTTATCTCTGCTTTCGACCTATATGGTCGAGGCTTCTCGACCACGATTAATTTACATAGTCATTAAAATTGATAACGCTCGACTAAAAGAAATGCATTATTAAACAAAAAAATAATCGGTGATAAAACTATAAAGATAGCTAGTTACAAGATCAATATCGTTTTCCCGTGGGTTCTGTCGAAATTACAACTTTTACTGTTTTGGAATAATAGTCTAATTATATTCTTTATCACTCAATACAATTAAACACACTAAACTTCTCTTATAACTTTACAACTATTAGATCTTTACAGTCCAGAACCAAATATTAACTAACACAACACGCGTTCTGCTTGCTATTTATATCCAATCCAATATATCGCGAATATTCCGGACGAAGCGAGGCCTCTCTATATTATTCTGGACTAGGGCTGCACGCAAACCACATCTCTTGAATTTTTTCGGCCAGCGATGACCACCGATCTATATGGAGATCGGTGGCGATGACCCATACGAAAGAGCGTAGACCCGACAATACTAGCCCTATAGGGTAGCACAAAAGAATTCGGATGGTTGCTAGCCGTGACAATATCTAAGTTTATTAAAAACGTAAAAACTATGTAAACCTGCCTTATATGAATTATAATTTCAAAAGAAAGTCATATAAGCAACACATAGATATCGTTTGATAAAAAAATAACCTTACAACTAAATTTTCAAACAAAATATTTATGTCAGCAGTAACAAAATTTTAGCAAGTATTGGGATTAAATCCGAAAAGTGTATCATAACTTGCTTAAAGCATAACGAAATAATAACATTGATAGTATTGACTTTTTGTTGTCCTAATACTTGGTCATAGCTCCATTTCTTTCTAAAACCTCATTTAGCCGTCTGGGTATTGAATTATACAAAGTTCTGATTAAACTAGATCGTTGCTTATTTCGCCTCAGGATTCTTCTATAAAAGCTATGAGATCTTGCCTATCGTTTGATCTGAAATTTATGTTATATATATTTTGGTCAGTAAACCCCACGCGTTTTCCATAATATTCAAGTCGGGACTTCTTGTTCGTTCTTACCAATCGAACCATCTTGCAAATACACAATTAGCAGAGCCCCTTGAATATTATTAAGTCTGGGCAATATTAGAACATACTGTTTAGGATCTGACAAACGAAACGTTTTCTAAATCATATTAGCACGAAAGAACCTACGACCAAATTCACTCACAATGTCATTCCTTGACATTTTTTATAAAAATGAACTTGCATAATTTCGAAACAAAAATATACAGAAACCCTACACGTACAAAGAGACATTTAAACTAAATCAAATCACCCAATAATGGTTAAAAAACGGCTAGAAAAAGATTTTTTAAGCAATGTTTTGATTAATAATGACTATACCCTATGGATTTGTATAATTAATTTATATAAAACTGTCCACAGGTGGGGTAAAGGCGTAAAAGCTACAAAAAGAAAATGGCATAAATTTTATGAACTACGATGAAAACAAGTTACAGAGCATTGGATGGCATCAAAAAGGGCAAAAAAAGTTCGGCATCGGATTATTATAAAATTCCTAAATCTACACTCCACAGCAAAATTAAAGGTAAGAAAACTGGGAAGCACGGCGGTCAGAAGAGAAGAGAATGCTAACAGAAGACATTACCAAATATAGAGAGTGGGGTTTCCCTTTGACCCGCAGGGATATAAGATGTCTCGTAAAAAAAATACCTTGATAGAAAAGATACAAAATTGCAACTTTTGATGATAATCTACCTGGAGTAGAATGGTTTTATAATTTTTTATCGGAAAGATTTGCCCAAAATATTGAGAGGTGCAGGGCTAATATTATCAAAGATATAATAATTGAATATTTTCAAAATTTAGAAAGGACATTGGAAGCTGTTAAGCCCACACATATCGTTAACTATGATGAAACTAATCACACGAACGACCCGGAAAAACAAAAAGTTTTGTGTCGCCGAGGGTTTAAAAGGATGGAAATGATACTGGCTTCGAGCAAATCCAGCACTTCACTGCATCAGGCCAGTTGTTGCCGCCATTGTGGTGTACAAAGCCGCGAACCTATATCCAACCTGGATAGAGCGAGGTGCTCAAGGAACCAGGTACAACCGAACCAAGTCAGGGTGGTTCGACGCCCCGACATTTGAAGACTGGTTTGACAAGATCCTCCTCCCTTATTTTAGGATCTCCCAGGAAAGGTGCTAATTGGAGACAACTTTTCAAGCCGCACGTCAATGCATGTCTTGTAATACTACGAACGTTATAATAATTATATAATATTGACTTCGTGTTGCTTCCAACAAACGCAACACACTTGCTGCAACCATCAGACGTTGCGTTTTTCGCACCTATGAAAAAAGCGTGTCGTGCCATTTTGAGAGAATGGAAAAACAAAGGGTGCATATTGAAAGCGAACTTTTCATGAAGTTATTGAGGATATTGTTGATTTAAGAAATAACATTACGTCCGGTTTCAAGGCATGCGGAATTGCTCCAGTTAATCGTGAGGGTGTTTTGAAAAAATAATCCAGATGCCAATGAAGAAACGAATCAACGAGAAAACAAAGTCCATTGGAGCAGCATTCTACAAGACTTCTTGAAATAAACCAGATTGACAACTGCGGAAACCCGATCAAAACGTGGAAAAATTAAAAACAGCACCTGGCAAAGGAATTACTACACTAGATCTCGGCCCCACAACCTCCAAGGCTGATACTGAGGACCAAAATATCTACATGCAAAGCAGCAGTGATTCCGAGAAAGAAGGAGCTGATGAAATGTCGAATATCTAGGAGTTGTGGCTGAGACTGGAGAAATATATCGGACCAAGATAACTTAGAAACTGATTTTCACATTATACAAGATGGTATTTTGTGTTAGTTAAGTTTCCATGCTCAAACAATAGTTATACATTTTACGTTGGGTGCGTCTCTGAAGCCCTTGATACAACAAAAAAGATATATTGTATACTTTTTGAGAAAACGAAGATATGATAAAATTGGGTTATATTTTATATACCCCAGTAGTAAAGATCTATCCATAGCACTCAAATTTTTAAAGTTCAAAAAAGCTTAAAACCTGTGAGACGCGAAAGGTTCCAATTCCCTACTTTAGAAAAATGTAAGAATATTAGAATTGAATGATCAAGCAGTTTTTTCAAACTTCTTGTTTACTTTAAGTTTTTTGAAGTTTTAAAATTTTAAATTTCATATTTTTTATAAGATTTTGTACTAACCATTTAAGTTTATTTGTCGTATGTTTACTTTTTTCTCGAAATAAATAGTTTTCATTGAAATTTTTTATTTTTGCTGTTGATCGCCACTTCCTTTATTAAAAATATATATTTTTTATTTTTTTTCGTCCGCCTCCGCCGCATTGTACGCCTAAATAAATTTCCAAACGAAATTAATAGGTGTCCGCCTCTACCCCTGAGTCTTTATATCTTATCACATTATGTTTTAGGGATATAGGGGCATCTAAATCAGTTTTTTCACCAAATGAGTAAAATTTATTCGCAAAAACTGTGAAAATCGTCCGTCTTCACCCCAGATGACGGTGAATCAAAATACAATATCGATGTCGTTACCAACAAATAGTATATGCTTTTTTTTGCAAAGGTCAGTACTGATTGTACAATAACAGCGTCAGCTTCATCTGTAGCATGAATCACAGTGTGGCAATCGCTTACAAACATAGTTACAAAGCACGATTTGTTTTCATTATTACAGGGTCCTTTGCCAATAAAAAGTGGAGAGCCCTCAGTAAATTTCACTGTTACTGATAACTGTTTTCTGCATATATATATCTGATGCTCTAAATGTTTTGTACTGCTATTGCATAGCCATTAAATACAATTGTCACAACTTTATATTGCTTTGCAATATGACTGCTACATGTAACACATATGAAAATTTCCCAGTTTTTGGCCATGGCAATCTGGGTAGTAGTGCACCGCCATCAAGATCATACGATGTTTCCACAGATAACATGTAATTTAATGTAATCCAAGGTTCATGCAAATTTTTCTCAATAATCGAGTTTCTGGATCAAATAGAGCCGGAGGAAGTATAGATAATTCATAATTGAAGTTATCCTTTAACTTTTGCAGAGCAGGATTTCCAGACAAACATACCAGCATTCTTTCAGTGAGGAGTCCTGTCAATATGTTACATGGTTCCGTCAATGACAATACCACTTCTTAATATCTTTATTGTGGTAGGGTTGATCCTTATTTGTACCATGGTAGACAAGAGTTGAAAGCTCTTTCAGTCAATTTGGATTGGATTCGGAGTTCAATTAAGTAACTAATACAATGAATAGTTTCGGCGATAGGATCCTTGTGAAATATCGTTGAATAATAAATAATACTAGGGATAATTAGTATACACTGCTTTTAGATGTTTCAAAATAATTATTGAGATATTTTTCTCTACATATGTTTCAGCTTGATGAAGCCTTTATCAAGACTAGTTGTATACTAAAATCTAAAATTGTTATACCCTACTAAACCTCCTGACGGTATTTTGTTTTTATTGCACTGTCAATTATGCAGGTGTTTAAAGAGCAGGTCAGTTGGTCGTTCGTGTTTAAAACGTTTGTTTCTTGTGACTTTTGGATGTCTAGGTTCTCCAAAAGTTCAGCCTTTTGCTTTTTGTTTCCGTGTGTAAAAGTTTGACATTATTCGTATCTATAAAATGGTTATTTTCTATACAATGTTTTGCTAAGCCTGAGTTTTTAATATTATGTAAAAACGATTTTTTGTGTTCTTTAATCCTATAATATTTAAGTTTCGACCAGTTTGTCCTACGTATACAGCTTCACAGTCCACACAATTTATTTTGTAAACACCAGATTTAGATTGTTTGTCAATTTTGTCTTTATTGTTTATTAGTCTTCTCCCTAGATTATTCTTATTAACCTGAATTGTTTTACAGCCAAATTTATTTAGTTTTTTTCAAACTTTATCTGTAATTTTCTGAGTATAATTGATAAATTTAAATGGCTCCTTTTCTAATTCTAATGTAGGGTTATAAAATTGTTTAGTTAAAATGTTCTTCTGTTTTTTCTTTATTAATTTGTAAATCAAAGCGATCTTATAACCGTTATTAATTGCAATCTGTTTGATAATGGATACTTCTTTTTGGAAACTCGCTGAGTCTAGCGGAAAGCTGAAAAGCCTATGGATGAGACTATGAAGAGCGAAGTTTTACTTGCCAAGATTGGTTAGAGTCTTTATGAATTATTGCATTATGTTGTTGTTGGTTTCCTATAATATATCAAATTTAAGTGAATCTCTTGTCTTTGTAATCTTTATGTCCAAAAAGTTTAAACTGTCGGTCGATTCTTTTTCCATGGTAAATTGAATTCTATTGTTTAGGGAATATAAAAATGTTAAAAAGGTATCTAAGTTTCTGTTGGTTCCTGTAAAGATGCAAAATATGTCATCCACATATCTACAGTTAAGTTTGCTATGAGTTTTTAGGGTTCGAATTGATAACAACTTTAAAAATTATTTAAGGGCATAAGCACCACGCAAAATGTCTGAAAATACCAGTTTTCGAATCAAAATAATAAAATTACCAAAGCCACAAAGAAGTTCGCGGAAGCAATTGTCGAAAAATCTTGGTCGTGGCCTCCCGTACTATAAGTTTTTGTTTAAAATTTTAATTACGGAAGAATCAGAGAGCAAAAATAGGGATGATGATAAACGTCGCCAAGGCAATATGCTTGTTGATGCAAAAAACAGGGTGCCTGAAAATTAGAGGTCAATGTTTTAATTGCATACCTATTTCATGTTTTACACTGAGGCCGAGGGAAATTTCACTGTTATCAACAATCCAGTCATAGCCTACTCAGAATAAAATAAACTTGGAACAAAAAATATTAATGTGCCATGTATATTTACGACCATAAGCAATGACTTTTTTATAATTTGTTTTTTTTTAAAGGTTTTTATTTATACAATATTGCATTTTTTTAACAGAAATCAAAAGCGAAATTGAGCCTCTTGCCTCTTTTATGTTCGAAATAGACCGAAGTGCATTATATGCAATGATAATAAAGGCAAGTTAATTAGGGCGACATAAAGAACTTTTTCTACTTTTCTTATGACAAACAAGATTCGACTTAGTATTGATATTATTAATGAAACAGTACAACAAGTCATTTCAGATGCTAAAATGATTTTTTTTAAACACTTATAAAAAAATACTCCCTACAAAGACCTTTTTGTGCTTTGGACCTAAAAACAACTATGTTTTTCTCTATACGGTGGTATCAATAACTCGATTTTTTATGATAGTGCCCTTTTGCACAGTCTAATTTTGTATTACGTCCGGAATAAGGGTTACGTTATCATGCACTTCCATCCCTGAAAAATTCAGCTTGTGACACCGAAGTGGGAGGCAAAGTCAAAATTAGTTTTAATCTACACCCTACTACATACGGGAACATGCCAGTAGAAGGAGCGTGACGCTACATATCCGAGCGTGACGACTCGGTTTCATTCAACCCCCACAAAAAAAAATGCGAAACGTGCCTATCACTTCAAAAATTAAGACCTAACTTTACGAAGTGTGATATTTCCATGATACTCAAATCTTTTATGCACTTGTGAAACATCCCTAGACTGGAAATTTTACGCTCTTTTCAAAAAATCGGAAAATCCAATATGGCGGCCATAAGAAAAATCCTATACAGCACGTCCAATTCAAATTACGTCTCTACAAGACAAACACGTGAGAAACAAAATATGTTATGATGAAACTAATTGTTGATCTAGTACTGACGTAGACATATCAGATACACCTATGTTTATGTTGATAGAATTATGTGATATAATGTTTAATAATTGTATACCGTATGCACTTAAGATTCTAAACATTTTTATATAACGTCAAGAAGGATTATTAGAATGTTGAAATTTGACGTCCGTACATGATGCCTACAAGGTTTAAGTCCTATGTATGTGTGATGCTTTATGCAATATTTGTACCTACTGCATACACCACGTAAAAGGGCGATATACAAACATGATACAAAGAACTATAAATACACTGTTTAGTTGTGTCTTGTCGTATCTACATTCTACCATTCAAGAAGCACGGCAAAGTGCGCGCGCAAGCGTCAGCGTGAGCATACCGGGTATGTGTATCTCATGTGTATCCTCTTTCCTCTATAAAAGTGGGGTAGTACATCCACATCATATAGCAACCATTTTTGTTTTATCATTTGGAAAGACGCGGATGTGTGTGTGTCTCTGTGCACTTTGAAACGAATTATAAGGTATAGTAAAAATTGATAAATACTTTATTACTCCTAGGTACCATTAATATTGGAGCTACAATGTTTAATAATATTTATAACCCAAACTAACCCTATGCACCTAAGATTCTTAACATATGTATACAAAATACAGATGGATCATTGAAATGTTATTGAAATTTAACGTCCGTACCAGTGGCGGCTACTCAGAGGAAGTAAGGGAAGTGCCACTTCCTCAAGAAAATGTAATTTAAAGAAATACAATTAATTCATTCATCAGTAAAATAATGTATTTTAAGATTCAATGATAAAATGTTCTTAGTTTAGGAATAATCTGTTTCCCGTTACCCCTCTAAAAACTAATAATTCAATTATTTTCCAATATTAAAATCAAAGCTTCATAAATCAAGAACAAGAATCTCGCCACCTGCACATCAAATAAAATAGAGGTGAACCCACATGAAAATGTCTATTTCTTTTCGCGTACGAGCCGATAGCAGTGACAATCTCATTATCATTTGTGTAGACCTTTAAGGAAGAGGCAGCGCTCGAGGGCCGTCAAGTCATCAAAAGTATAAGCGCCACTAGTTGGTTGCCATGACAACGATGACGTCGTAATGGTGGTACATTTGTTTGGTGTGCTGCAATGATTGGAAGAGCTGGCGTGTAGCACGTCCATTCTTAGATCAACGCGAAAGCACGTTGTTTCGTTTATTGCGAGTTTATTAGGGGACATTCCGCCGTGAATTCTTGGAATTATTTTTTATTTACATTCAACGGTTGATCCATTATAGTATTTTACAAGAGATATTTTCTATATATTCTAGTTTTAGTGTGTTATTCCTAGACATTTGTATTAGCAACAAAATGATTTGTTGCTAATACAATATGAATATATTTTATTTTTTGATGATTTACCTAAAAAATACCGGTAATAGTTATTAACAAATTTTGGCAGTTTGGGCGTGGACCCCAAACATTTTTCGCCTGCGGCGCTGTTTCCTCTATCGGTGTCGGATGCTCTTCCCCACTTTTCAATTGGGTCGTTAGAATTTTGAAATTTAACGTTCGTGCAGGATGCTGACCAGGTTTAAATCATTAGTGTGGTGATTATGACTTTAAGTAAAATTTTGTGTATACACAACGTAAAAGTAATAGTACAGTGTAATAACATACACTCTGCAGTTGTGTGTAAGTTGTCGTTTCTACATTCGAGGGAGATGGAATAATGCCAGCGCAGAGCGTTAGCATGCTGGCCATTTGTATCTCATTTGGTAGCAGGTAGTAGTCATTTTACCATTTGTAAAGTTCTGGGGTGGTATGCACTTTCTTATTGTAGAATACCTAGGCGGTCATGGAAACCCAGTAACGATTATCGCTACACTGATTTTTGGTTCTTTTTTTTATCAAACCGTAACTGCCCAATTTTATTATTTTTGGAACACTTTAAATCAATAAAGTGTTAAAAATATATCACGGAAATAGCAAACCAAAGTCTTGTTCTTTATTTTTGTCTAATTTTGTAAAGGAAAACGGTGAACTCGTAAATAATGGAATTATAGATTCAGGAATTACATATAAAATCTTAATGGATCCTTACATTTGCGATGCACCGGCACCGGCTCGTTCATATATAGCTCAAAGGCCACACTGGGTATGGATGCTGTAGGAAATGCACAATCAAAGGTCATTGGGTATCACGGCGTATAATGTTCTGCTCATTTACTTTTATTAAATTAGAAAGTGAACATCCTTCAGAGTACTTACAGTTACAATCATAACAATAATTCATCTTTTGTGCTCAGCTTATAGGTACTTTTTTGTATTATTGCAGTGACTTTATGAAAGACTCTTGTCCAATACCCAATTTGTCAAATTTGAGCTCCAAAACGACGTGGCGGTCTGAGAATGGTTACGACAAGCAACCAACCGAGTGGAGGATTTTTTTTTTTGTTTCAAAAAACGAAGAATGGCTGAAAAGAGAGCTGCTGAGCTGCAACAAAGGCTGGCAATGTATAGCATAAGATATATTTGCGTTTTTACTATGTTATTTGAATATTTTCAATACATTTTAATATTCTTGTAAAAGTTCTGTCATTTTCTAGTGTTTCCTACTTCTGCTTTCTGTTGCACCAATTGATAGCGTTCCGTAGTAGTAAGTATATAAAGTGAGCGGCTAAAATATGGAACAAATTCGTTTCAAAATCAGGTATTGATTTTTTAGAAAAATGCTCCAACACGTCCATTATGATTTATTGTTCTGCTTTTTTGCTCTAAAAAGAAATTGTGCAGGTTGTGTCAAAAAGCAGATTTGACATCAAACTTAATTTATTTTTAAATGGAACACTATTGCTTAAATTCCAATTTTGAATTGTTCGTCAAATTCTAGGCATAATTCATGTAGCATGAACCTATACTCCATATCTGTTTTGGAGATATTGAAGTTGCCATCAATCGATAGGCTATTACAAATTAAGACAATAAAGTGCTACAGTATGCTACGTGAATTATACATAGAATTTGACGCAGAATTCAAAATTGGATTTAAAAAAATAGTGTTTCACTAAAAAAAAAATGACTTCAAATCTACTTTTTTGAAACACCCTGTATATTTTCTTTTTGATGCAAAAAAAACGGAACAGAAATTATAATTGACGTGATCGAGCATTTTTTTAAAAAGTCAATGCCTGATTTTTAAATGAATTTGTTCTATATTTTAGCCGCTCTTTGTATATTATGTAGAAAGAAAAAAAGAACAATTTTAAAGTAACTTTTCTTCAGACAGATACCTTAGGAAAATAAAAGTTTCGCTGGCCGCTCCTTCATTCTCAAAAAACCATAATATTAATTATTTTTTTAAAATACCTGTTTTGAGAACGAATAAAGGTCAGGCGGCAAAACTTTTATTTTCCTGAAGTAGCACATGAAAAATTGGTTTCTTTGACAGGGCGTATATATGGGGCGACGGAGCTACATATACACGGAATAGTATATTTACGTTCAAATTGAGAAGGACAAATCCCATGTGTAAGCAGAACTTAAGCATAATACACAATCACTGTGCAGCCGATAACACACTGTGGATCACTTAAGTTGTGTATATGTAAATGGTATACTGTGGCTACATTGTGAGGCCAAAGTATATGTAAACTAGTAGCTCCACTCCCCCAAATATTTTCTGCCAGCCGCCGAAAATCCGCAGATTGTTGGCAGCATGTGGAGCGTTTTAGTTTAATCAGTCGTTCGTATGTAGGCAGTGTTCAGAACAGAGTCGGATTTGTGAAAAACCCTTAATTTTATTTCTATTTTAATATTTTATTCGGACTTCGGTGGAAATATATACGAAGCAATGAAAAATACAAAGGCAAATAGGAAAAATCTGTAGTCGGATTAGTGAATAGATATGTTAATAAAATTAGGTGAAGGAGGCGACAAGACCGGAAAAATCGTCTAGGTGTCAGATTTTTTTTTATAAGTACATACATATTATATAACGATAATGGAATGCTTTGTAAATATTAAATATATTTTGGCACTGTGAAACTAACCCAAAGTTGATTCGACGACAAACTCAAACTAACCAAATCTATTAAAATTGATTATAACGTATCGGAACCGGTTCAAATAACTAAAATAAGTTGAGACTAAGTGAAACTAGCCGAAAGTTGTTTGGACGACTAACCCAAACTAACCCAAAGTTGATTCGACGACTAACCCAAACTAACTAAATTTATTAAAATTGATTATAAGGTATCGGAACCGGTTCAAATAACTAAAATAAGTTAAGACTAAATGAAACTAGACGAAAGTTGTTTGGATGACTAAACCAAATTAACCAAATCCATTAAAATTGATTATAACGTATCAAAACCGATTCAAATGATTAAAATAAGTTGAGACAAAGTGAAACTAATCAAAAGTTGAATCGACGATTAACCCAAACTAACCAAATATAATGAAATTGATTATAACGTATCGGAACCGCTTTAAATGACTAAAATAAGTTGAGAATAAGTGAAAGTAAGCGAAAGTTGAATCGACGACTAACCCAAACTAACCACATCTATTAGAATTGATAATGACGTCGGTATTGTAACCGTTTCAAATGGCTAAAATAAGTTGAGAATAAGTGAAACTAACCGAAAGGTAATTGAACACTAGCCCAAACTAACCAAATCTATTAAAATTGATTATAACGTATCGGGACTGCTTCAAATGGCTAAAATAAGTTGAGAATAAGTGAAGCTAACCGAAAGTTAATTGGACTACTAACCCAAACTAACCTAATCTATTAAAATTGGATATAACGTAACGGAACCGGTTCAAATGATTAAAATAAGCTGAGACTATGTGAAACTAACCGAAAGTTCAATCGACGACTAACCCAAACTAACCAAATGTAATAAAATCATTATAACGTATCGGAACCGCTTTATATGACTAGCATAAGTTGAGAATAACTGACACCAACCGACAGTTGAATCGACGACTAACCCAACTATCCTATAAAATAAGTTGAAACTAAGTGAAACTAACCGAACGCTGATTGGACGACTAACCCAAACTAACCAAATCTGTTAAAATTGATTATAACGTCACGGAATCGGTTCAAATGATTAAAATAAGTTGAGACTAAGTGAAACAAACCGAAAGTTGAATAGACGACTAACTTAAACTAGCCAAATCTATTAAAATTTATTATAACGTATCGGAACAGGTTCAAATGACTAAAATAAGTTGAAACTAAGTGAAGCTAATCGAAAGTTGATTGGACGACTAGCCCAAAGTAACCAAATCTATTAGGATTTATTATAACGTATCGGAACCGCTTTAAATAACTAAAATAAGTTGAGAATAAGTGAAACTAACCGAAAGATGAATCAACCTAACACAAGCTAACCAAACCTATTAAAATTGATTATAACGTATCCGAACCGGTTCAAATGACTAAAAAAGTTGAAACTACGTGAAGCTTATCGCAAGTTGATTGGATGACTAATCCAAAGTAACCAAATCTATTAAAATTGTTTATAACCTATCGAAACCGGTTCAAATATCTAAAATAAGTTAAGCCTAAGAGAAACTAACCGAAAGTTGATTTGGTGACTAACCCAACTAATAACATCTATTAAAATTGATTATAACGTCTTAGAACCGGTTCAAATGATTGAAATATGTTGAGACTAAGTGAAACTAACCGAAAGTTGAATCGACGATTAACCCGAACTAGCCAACCTAATCCGGTTAGTCGTTCAATCAACTTTTCGTTAGTTTCACTTAGTTTCAACCTATTTTAGTCATTAAAACCGGTTCAGATACTTTATAATCAAATTTAGTAGATTTTGTTACTTTGGTCTAGTTGTCGATTCAACTTTCGGATAGTTTCACTTTTTCTCAACTTATTTCAATCATTTAAAGCGGTTCCAATATGTTATAATCAATATTAATATATTTGGTTAGTTTGGGTTAGTCGTCGATCCAACTTTCCGTTAGTTCACTTATTCTTAACTTATTTTAGTCATTTAAAGCGGTTCCGATACATTATAATCAATTTTGATAGATTTGGTTAGTTTGGGTTAGTAGTTCAATCAACTCTCGGTTAGCTACACTTATTCTCAACTTATTTTAGTCATTTCAAGCTTTTCAGAATACATTAAAATCAATTTTAATAGATTTGGTTAGTTTGGGTTATTACAGTGGCGTGCAAAGTTTTTCTGCCCCCC
>MU193618.1:0-21334 GCA_016904865.1 Pissodes strobi
ATTCTTGGTGGTATAACTACACTAATTTTTTTCTTGATACTGTTCAATCTAGTAACTAAAGCTTGTGATTTCGGATCATCAGCACAACAGTTCCATTTACTAATTAAGATTGAGGTCTCACATACAAGCTTTTTCAAATATGGGCTTAAGAACGCTGCAAAGCTATCTAATAATTTATTAAGAGTAGTTATAACACTCAGTAGAAGCATACTTGAAGTTTCTTGATACTTCTGTTTCTTGAGTATGGTCAGAAATGCCGGCATAAAAGATGTCAGACCAGATATACCGTGCCCCCTTAAAACGATACACAGTTCAGCTAAGCATAAAATTACTGAGGCAAGAACATTGTCACGGGCTTTGCCTGAATTTAGTATGCTTGCCACAAATTCTAGAATTGGGACAAACTTCTCAGGCTCTTGTGGCCCCAATGTCTTAACAATAAGTTTTAATGATAACAATGCAGTTTGAATTAAGGTTTCCTGATCTGACTGCATATTATCTTGCTCAATTGTCTCAATAATTAAAAAAATCGGTTTAATTAACATATAAAGATCAGTTTTATCTTGTTCTTTGAAGCCCGACAAATTATATTGCAATTTATTGTTCAGCAATTCCAAAGCTCTTTTCTTGACAGTATGTATACTATGCACCAAAAGGCCTTTAACAACTAGCAAAAACATATGTGGAGTGAGCAAATCATTAACGTTATCTAATAGGTCATAACTATGGTACAAAACAGTTTTCCAGTACAAAGATTGTGGAGTATTTACTGATTTTTCACACACCCTTTGTATCCTTTGAATATATGCTAAAACGTTAATAATTAGTTCTCTATAAAGATGTTCCATATTAATGTTATCCTCATCGGAAAGTAAAGCAATATTATTCACAAATGTTCGCGATGAAAGCAAACTGGACAAAAATGTAATAATTAAATATTTGTAATGCCGGAACTGCTTTGCATTATATTTACTTAAATCTACCAAACTATTTTCAGTGCGAGTCGTTATCATATCGTCCTTTTCATCGGGAAGATTGTTTAGATACTTAGCCAGCAGAACACACGCATGCAACGTTATTCCAGGCGAAAACTGTTGACAGAGTACTAAAGCGATCTTGATTCGTTGTGATGTCACTCCTGAAAAAAAAAGAACAATTAAAAGAATTAGCTGAAAGTGAATCAGGGTTCTCAGCCATTCCTTCACTTTTCCCTGACTTTATATAATATTCAACTTTTATCAAGACATTTGCTTAAAAATCACCGAAAATTCTGAGACATGATGACGATGGTGATGAGGCTAATATGGTCAACATCTTCATGCAAAAAATCTGGTTTGTTATTGATTGATTATGATAAAACTGTGATGTAGTGCACTTTGTCGAAAGTTCCAAACCCCAACTTAGTTAATTTAGAAAGAAGTTGGATATAACTGACTTGTGTTACATAATGTTCATTTTCAACACCGAATTTTATGAACCCCACTAATATTTGGCCATATATTCATTCACTTTAAAAAAAAGCGTGTGCACTATGTGCGCATATCTGAAGTGAAACTTCTTAAACTTAAACGCCGTAGCCTTATACATATCGTAACGGATTTGGTTAAAAAGTAGTTTTTTAAAGTGAAAACTTCTTTAGGCGCGTTTTGCGTTTTTTCCTGGAGATTGAATTCAGTAAAGCCGTCACGCATCACGCGTCACGCTCGGATATGTATGGGATGTTCCCGTATAGGTAGAGGGTTGAACTTTAGGGGATTTAGCCGGGGTAAAAAGAAAATCCTGGACGAAAACAGGACCCCGGCGCTCTGGTTTAAGGGGGGATTTTGGGGGAAAAACCGTTTTTCGCCCGTATCTCTGCAACGAAGGCTCGGATGGAAATTCTGACAAACGATGACCCCGTTTGTTGAAGCTTTCACTTCTATCGTGTGGTCTTAAGCACACACATTTTTTTTTTCAATATACCACTCAATTAACAAAAAGGTAAGGCCTAAATGAAAAAAAAATATTCTTCATAAAAGTTTCGCTTATGTCTTGACAAGGTAATAGAGCAAATCCCATATCTTGTAAACTATCAAAGATATCACAATAAATAAACCTCATATTTTTGGTTCCGCCAGCTCGTGTGTCGCGGCTAGCGGTGTGTCGCGCGGCAACGGCCTGCGTGTCGCGACCTTCAAATTTTACTCCCGGCGCGCGTTAAGAAGTTTCACTTCAAAAAGATGGACGGACCCCAGCATACTCAATTACAAAGGAGAGGTCAAGGACAATCTAATTCTTAATGTCGACGAATTTGAGAACCACTTCCAGATCTGCTTTTGCAAGTAGGACATTTCTTTCGAACGGCCAATGATAGATATTTTGTGAAGCCATGTTTTTGATAAAAACGAAGTCCAGGTCCGGATGGAATAGCCCTTCTTTCCTGAAAAAAAAACGTCAACTTCTCTAACCGAAGCGAGAATCGGATGCAAACGTGTCATTGACGAAACTAAAGACAAACACAATAAAAGGACCAAGAATAAACTTTTGCAATGCCCCAGTGGCTCCAGGAATTTCTGGTCGGTAGCAAAGGCAGTAAGTAACTTTACAAAAACGTCTCTCCCACCTTTGACGGACAAAAGCGGCGTCTACGGCTAAGGAAAAAAGCAAACATGCGTGCCGAAGAGCACCAGAGACGAATCCAGGGGGGGAGGCTAAGTGGCTGCACCCCCTCCCCCCGCCCTCCCCCCGAAACAAACCGAGATACTTTGACTTGACGAAAATAAAATCAAAGAGGGTAAAGAGAACCGAGAGCAGTTGAAACCCATTATAAAAACTATAATATTGCATGGAAAATAAGGTTTGGCATTACGCGGACAAAGAGATCATGGACCAAGATATCAAAAATTGTTTTGGAATAATTGAAAAGACATGTTCATTCCTTCATAGCCCAAAGAGACAGGCAGTTTTATTAAGGAACATCGATGAATTTTGTCCCGATTAAAAAAAAATCATTTCAAGAAACTGTGTTCCACAAGATGAATGGAGACACATGATTCTATAATGATTTTTGCTGAGCTTCTAGATGTTGTATGCGAAGCTTTAGATGAAATTGGTAAGTGGACTGACCGTGATGCGTTTCAACTGGTGCCGTTGGCTTGGTCAACTCCATCCACACTGTGAAATTTATGGTTTCTCTATGTGTAAGCGAAGTCATATTTAACAACAGTATTTTATTAAGTAGATACCTACAAAAGAACCATTTAGATTTGGCTGTCGCACTAAAACATGGCTGCGATGCTCCAAAATCAATTATAGAACTACAGAAATAATACAAATGCTCATCTTGACACTTTTTTAAAAGCAAAAGCGATGTGTGAGAAACATAGCGCTCCAATCATTATTCCGAGGGCAAAAAAACGACAAGCCGATCGGTTCATTGCAGATATCACAGATCCCGAATCGTATTATCGTATTTCTATATTCCTCCCATTTCGGATGCCATGATTACAGAAATTCAGGGTAGGATTTTAGTTCATAAAAGAGATTCTATCTTCCTTTACCTGTTTGGTATCTAGCTCAGGAAACATGCTGATGAATAGATGTAATTAAGATATTTTTCCGAACATACACGAGCTTCTTAGAATAGTTGCAGTAATACCAGTGACAACAGCAACTGCGGAAAGGAGCTACAGTACCTTGAGGAGATTAAAGACCTATTTGAGAAATACAACAGGGGAAAATAGGCTCGCTTCTTTGGCCCTTATGAACATATATTTTAATACCGACATAAATGCTGATGAGCTGCTCAATAAATTAGGCCAAAAAAGCCTTCAGTTTCGAATAAATATTATATTGTGATTTGTTATAATATGTGTCGTTATTTGATAACATACTAATAGTAAACAAATTTATAAGTACTATTTTGTATTTCATCGTCACGTTTCTAAAATTTCAATTAAAGTACCTAACATTTAAATAAAAAATTAAGAAACCAACTTATTTCAGTCCAATAGAATTTGGAGACGTCGCACCAATATAACTTTGATCTCAGTCCCTCCCAGACCAAAATCCTGGATTCGCTACTGCATCGCACTCTACCTTAAACGTCCCCCAAGGCAAGGATCTCTCCACCATATCCAACATCAACACTGCCATGGCAGAAGTTAAGTTTCACCACCGTGATATTCGCAAAATCCTCAAAGAGGACACGCATAAGGCATCAGGACCAGATGAAATACCTGCCGTCGTATTAAAGAACTGCGCCAACGAACTAACACCCATTTCTTTCAGACATTTTTCTCTGCTTACCGAAATGGGATTTACCCATCTTTTAGGAAAGTCGCTCGAGTGCAACCTGTACCAAAAAAGGCAAGAAAGCCACGCCATCAAACTATCGTCCAATTGCCTTGCTTTCAATAATCCCTAAAGTCATGAAGGTTTGGTCAATCAGCAACTACTCAAGTACCTCGAGACCAACAGGATAATTAGCAATAACCATTACGGCTTC
Organism: Pissodes strobi; assembly: GCA_016904865.1. Classification (NCBI taxonomy): domain Eukaryota; kingdom Metazoa; phylum Arthropoda; class Insecta; order Coleoptera; family Curculionidae; genus Pissodes; species Pissodes strobi. The sequence continues at coordinate 4,487 of MU193618.1, forward strand.
CGCAAACAGAGATCGAGAGGAGATATATTGGCGCAATCTCGAGCGATTGTGCTAGATAGTTCAAAGGCATTCGACTAAGTTTGGCATGACGGATTGCTCAACAAACTACCGTCCTTCGGACTGCCAGCGTCTATCTGCAGCTGGCTTGTCAGTTTCCTCAAGAACCGATCTCTGCGTTGCAATTGATGGACACATCTCAGACACATTCACCATAAATGCGGGAGTGCCTCAGGGCGCAATACTCTGTTCCTCATCTATATTAATGACCTGCTAACCGAAATCAATAATCCTGATTACAGTTTTGCAGGCGACAGTGCCCTTATCTCCCAATTTAGATCAGAAAAACCTTTACCAGCGACTGAGACTTATCATCGCAGACAGGAGCAGATTACAACAATTAATCCATATCTGGAGAAATTTCGAACTTGGGGCGACAGGAACTTGGTCCAATTTAATGGTGCAAAAACCCAAGCAGCCACGTTTACCAAGAAAGCCAATACGGCGTGCACTGACATCATTATGGCAGGATCGACTATTCCTTCATCCTCGTTAATTGGACTACTGGGTGTCTTGGTCAACAGGAATATGTCCTGGCATGACCACGTTGCTAACATCGCAAAATCAGCCTCGCAGAAGCTTGCAACAAAAAAATTATATACACCGCAGCAGCTACTCTTGCTCTACAAAGCGCAAATAAGACCGTGCTTAGAGTATTGCTCACACATCTTGGGTGAGCACACCCTAAAGCTGCTGGACTCCATCCGAAGTGATCACTTTGGTTTACTTAAAATTAATACCGACATGTAAATCGAAATGTATGAATTAGTAGCTGCAGCAATAATAAATGCAATAATAATAATATTATCAGTTAATAACAATGCCACAATAAATAATTATATAAATCGGCCAGAAAATAAAAGAATTAATAAAATCAATATAAGCTATCTTAAAGCTCGGCCAACAAGACTAAGTTAATAATAAAATAAGGAGAACGATACCCCGGTAGATCGGTCCGAAGGTCGTTGAGAGCTGAAAGCTGAGCAGTTGAGGTCGAAGTGCCTCTGCCCTAAGGCAAGAGTGGGACTTCTCAGCTCGAAGGGGTAATGGCTCTTGGCCCCGGTAGTAAAATCGGTTGTAAAACCCCTGTAATGGCTTCTGACCCCGGTAGTGAAACCCTCTCTGAGTTGTGAGGGTTGCCTGTTGTTGTTGATCCTCCAACAGCCTCGATTTTATAAGATGAGCTCGGCAAGCCTCTTGTGCAGTATGAATATCCCGATAAATCAGTTGTGTCAAGCACTAATTAGGGACTCAATCCCAGATACCCTAGAACAGTAGTATTAAATACAATACAAACAGGTTGAGTCACCTAGAACTGCACTCCGGCAAAATGCTTCCTCTCTTCCCAGTAGGTATTTCTAGAAGAACCAGATCATCGGTTTCAATCAATTTGCCTTTGCAACTTCGGAACGGAACTTAGAGAACAAACGTCAGTTCAGAAAAAAATGGTAGTGCCGAGAGCACTTGTCGAAATGAAGAAATAGTCGATACGAGGAATACTTTTAAGATAATAAACGAGAGCTTAGCGTTGTAAACGACTGCGGAAGCAACAACTAATGAGCCAAAATTATTGTTTTCAATAAACAATATGACATATTCCTAAACGAAATAATAAATCTTTAAAAATCCCAATCGACAGCAACAACTAAGTGAAAAGAGCCAATTCAAGGCTACCAATCAAATATTACAAAACTTATATCATGCCACTTGAAAAGATAAATATAAAGTAGACATCCCAAATATCAAAGTTCCTAACTGTCGGTAAGAAGATGGAACTACAAAATATAACCGCAAAATCCACTAAAGCATCTTCTTCTTTTTCCAGTGCCTATCCGTCATCGGATGTTGGCCATCATCAGGGCTATCTGAACTTTGTTTACAGCGGCTCGAAAAAGTCCAGTTGTTGACATATTGAACCAAGATCTTAAATTCTTCAGCCATGATATTCTTCTTCTTCCCGGTCCTCCTTTACCGAACATCTTTCCCTGGATTATCAGTTGCAAAAGTTTATATCTTTCTCTATTTCTCATAATGTGCCTGAAATACTCCAGCTTTCGCTTGATAGTTTTGAGAATCTCCACATCTTTATGCAATCTTTCCAAGACACTCCTATTTGTTATGTGTTCTGACCAAGTAATCTTTAGTATGCGTCGATACAGCCACATTTCGAACACCTCCAGTTTTTTTACTGCTAGCCTCTGTGGGGTCCAGGATTCCACCCCCATAGAGCAGCACCGGAAATACACAGCAGCGGAGAAGTCTTATCTTAGTAGATAACTTAAGGTGATGGCTTTTTAGAAGCTTAGCCATCTTTACGAACTGTGCTCTGGCTTTTTCAATGCGAACTTTAATCTCAACTGAGTGATCCCACTGTTCATTCGTTGTAGTGCCAAGATATGTATATCTGTTAACCCTCTCTATTGCTTTACCATCTATCAGTTAGTAGTTGTCCTGTTGTTGTTGGATTTTTACTGATGACCATGTATTTCGTTTTATTTGTATTCAAACTTAGTCCGAACTGTTGACTAGTGGTTGTAACTCTTGACATTATCTCTTGTAGTCCTTGGAGACTGTTGGAGAATACTACCGTGTCGTCGGCATATCTGATATTATTTAGAAATTCTCCGTTCACCAATTCATTTAGATCTTCCAGAGCTTCTTTAAATATTTCTTCGGAGTATAGGTTAAACAGCAGAGGAGACAACACACACCCCTGTCTTACTCCTCTTTGTATTTTAATATTTTCAGATTCTTCACCTTCAATGCGAATGGTGACAGTTTGGTTCCAGTATAGGTTTGCTATAATTCTTAAGTCTTTATTTTCCAGACCAATCCTCCTCAGCACTTCAATTAGTTTGTCGTGTTGGACTTTGTTAAATGCTTTTAGGTAATCAATATAGCAAACATAGATGTCGCAGTTGACATCTCTGCATCTCTGGAAGAATACTTGGATACAGAACAAAGCCTCCCTGGTCCCCACTGCCAAATTGGGTTCGTCCGATGTGTTGTTCGCAATTTTTGGATATTCGCTGTTGCAGAATTTTTAAGAAAAGTTTCAGTAAATGGCTCATAAGACTTATGGTGCGGTAGTCGTTGCATTGTTTTGCGTTTCATTTTTTGGGAATAGTTATAAAAGTAGACGTAAGCCAGGCTTGAGGTATTTTTCCGGAGTTATATATGAAGTTAAAGATTGTTGTCAGCCATTTTATACCGTCATCATCAAATAATTTCAGAAACTCTGAGTGGAAATCATCTGGACCAGCAGCCTTACCGTCTTTCATCTGTAATATGGCCTTTTTCACTTCGCATGTGGTAATAGAAAATCCTGTTTCCAAGAAAAATAAGGACATCCACCTCTGTCGTCGTTAAAGAGTTCCGCAACATAGTCTTTCCAGGTGCCTATTTTGACCTTCTTATCTATTATAGATTTGCCATTTTTATCGGTTAAACTGCCACTCGTTTGTGTTTTAAAAATGCCTGCAGCTTCTTTGACTTTCTTAAGCATGTTAAAGTGGTCGCACCTACTTTCCAGAATTTCTATCTCTTCACATTTTTCCTTAAGATGTCTTTCTTTAGCCTTTCTTATTTCCCTACTGATCTGTTGTTGTGTACGTTTGTAGTTTGGGATATCTTTATTTTTATAAGATCGCCTAATTTCCATCAGCCGTAGTATTTCGTCAGTCATCCAAGGCTTCTTTTTGGTAGCTATAGGTCTAAGGTATCTCTCGCCGACTCGATCAATCTCGCATTGCATCGTCCCAAGATCTTCTTCGTTACATTTCTTTAGAATATTTTTAAAGATGTTCTGAAAGCATACGAAAAGAAAACAAACATTGACGTTTGGGAGAAAATTAAAGAAAAATAAGGGAAAACCACGGGGAAATATGTGAGAGACACGCCCTAAATCCCTAGAGCACTATGAGAAGAAACGACAATGAGCAATTTATGCAGATATCAACAAGGTACTAGTTTTTTACTATTGAAGAGAAACAAAAGTGTAATAATTAACAATTATTCTCGAATTAACAGGTAAATAATAAAGCAGCAGCAATATCTCAAAGCAAATCAGTGACCCCAACAAGTTAAAGCCATATCAGCCTGAGATTTCAAGGGAAATATTCAAACCGAAAGTAGTATATGAATTTGGCCGATCTAACGAGGATCAAAGGTAGACTATTAACTAAGTTAATAGTTAGACAGGACCGCAAGTAAACATAATTGTTGTAATATAAATAAGCAAAGTTAAACTAATGTCACAATTATTCTAGTTGTCACAAAGTGCTGCAGGACAACATAAGAAAAAGGATGATCAGGATAGCAACTCACTGCAACTACACTGTTATAAAAGCTAATACGTATTATGTATTAATCGTATGTATAATAAAATAAATTAAAATTAATAAATGCTGCAACGGGAATTCCACTAAACTTAACAACAAATCAAATAAATGAATTTATAATTAATTGACCGAAGAGGTTAATACTCAATAATTCTTACCACAAAATATAGAATATTTTGTTGCTAAATGCAGCAGATAAAATAAAATTTATAATTTTTATAGTGGCAAAATCAGACTATATATACTTCATTGTCTTGCCTTTAAAAATAATGTGCTCAAAAATATGTGTCCTTACTTAGTTATCTAACCATATAACGCTAATATTCTTAAAACCACAACATTTCAACAATCTTTACCACTGGGACTAGGTATGGTTATATGGGTGAGAGTGAGAGGTTCCCCTTCCAAATATAATCCAGTTGGGTGAAAGCCTGAGCAAAACATGTATGTATATGATACACGTAATATGTTGTTTTCAAGAAAATATACCGGCCTTTAATTTAATAATATATTAATTCTAATTCACTTGTGAAAATTATATACAGGCACAAAGTATGAATATAAAAAGTAAAAAATATGAGATGATAAAAACAATAAGCTAATTGAATCAATCTCCCTAATAAACTGAATCGTCTGAACACAGTTATCTTTTATTCTTACCCTCGTATATTTTAAACATCAAATTTGTGCACTATCGACAATGAGTGTCGGCTATCTTTATCTACTTTCTTTCTATAATATACTGCAAACAACATAGGATATATCAGACGATCAACCAATAGCCAATAAGAATTTGACTTTCTTCTATGTCTTCATTTTTAAAAAGGTATACTTTTTAAGATGAAGCTAATAACTGAGATATTTGAAAAAAACGATTTGAATATAATAGATGGTCTAGATGTTATTTCATCTACCATCAAAACAATTCGCGAAGCACAGGATCAGATTAACAATCTTATTTTAGTTTATTAGGCATCACAGGAGGTGGGTACAACCAAAAAAACTAGATGAAACCAGAGACTCCGCCGCTGATGTAGAATTTTATAGTTTTTATAGGAAAGAATGCTTTGCCGTTCTTGATGTTCTAATACATTTCTTAGAAGATAATTTCAAAGTTGTTGCCAAAACCATCTCGGTTATTACTAACGTATTCACGTTTCCTTTGGATAAAAAATAAGTTATCTATACAAAACATACAGGCAATATTGACACTATTTCCTCCTAATGAAAGATCAGATGATTTAAATCTACAATCATAGCTAAAAATTTTCTTTGATATTTGTAACCAAAAACATGTAGTTACAATGGTTCAAGCTATAGAATTAGGAGTCCAATATAAATCAACTTAGAAACAATCTTTTCAGTTATATCAAATGATTGCTACCGCTGGATACTCGGTAGCAACAATGAATGAAAGTTTTAGCCTTTTGAAATATATAAAAAATTATTTAAAGACGACCATAAGGGACGAAAAACTTGACCAGCTCTTAAGATGTAAAGCTGAAAAAGAAATTTTACTAGACCCTATTGTCACTAATTGAGCACAACTTAAAAATAGAAGAGGACTTAAAATTTGGTTTTGTTCCTAGCTAGTGTTTAGTTTGCGTAGCTACTTTTTTTAATAATTGTGTTTCCTGTCTGTCATTTTTCATAAGATTAAATTAAAATGTCTGTTAAAAGCGTCACACAAGTGTTTTTCTTAACTGCTGCAGCAGAATGCTGTGTTCTAGAAGCACTTAAACAGCAAAAGTAAAATATACTTTTTACAAATTGATTTTTAGGTTGGAAAATTCGGGTTTTTAGTTGCTTCCCCCCAAAAAAATCTTTCGAGCCGTCTCTGACTGGGACTATAATTTTTATTAAGGTTGATTCGCACATGCACATGCGCGCGCAACAGTGGCGGTAAAGAAACATTATTTGTTTGTCTCCTAAGTTTTTAATAAAAATAGTAATTTCTCTCCATTTCATTTTGAGAGTAGCATTGGAAACTGTTTTATATCGGTAGTGCTTCAACTGTGAGTGCAGGCAACCTCCTGTATCCAATTCTTGCTTTACAAATTCTAATTTAAAAATCATAACAAAACACAGGCTCAAGAAATCAGAGTTATTCCTAGCCTAACTCGCACACTTGTACATCTATGTCCTGATTGCCTGGTTGACTTTAAACAATTTCCGGTGGCTTTGAAGGAGATAGAACAATTGAAAGGCCAGTTTTGCTCTCTTTCATCCAAAGTTTCTAAACTGGAAGCAAATCAAATGACGGCTAGTCAAAATAATCAAACTGATAGGCTAGAGGCATTGGAAGCAGAGATTGAAAAAATTTTATTCTGCACAAGAGAATCTGAAAACTGTAGTCAGATGAAAGCTTTGCAACCTGATACGCAGCAAATTACATCAGTGATACAACAACATTTGGATAATCAAACAGATCAAATTGCCCAAAACTAGACTCGGTTGTTTGTGCAATTAAAGGTACTAACACTGAGCTAGTAACATTTCTTACAGAAACTCCAAAAGTATGTAAAAATATAAATCCAATTGTTGAAGGTCAAGCAACAACAACCAGCTGCAGTTGGAGTCTCTGAGAGTGTTAGTTCATCGGGTAGAGTTTGTACTGGTCCAGAAAATCCTAAATTAAAAGTTGCCAACAAGAATATCGGTGAACGATTGGCAAAACTGACATGGATATATATTTCAAATCTTGATGTTAATACCGAGGCAGAGGACATTTTAAAGGTGCTTGATACTAAGTTTGGTGGTTTATACCAAGGTCAAAAACTGCCTTCCAGGTTCTCAAACCTTAGAAGTGCTAGCTTTAAGTTGGGAGTGCCAGAGGAGGTAAAGGATAGGTATTTAAGTGATCAATTCTGGCCAGATGGTTGTTACGTGGCTTTATACAAGCCCAAAAGCAAACAGAGAATGTCAGAACAATTTTCAAAACAAGAATTTTTCACGACCCCCCTATCGCCGATACAGAAAATAGAGATTTCTGAGGAGTGGAGAGCACCCCTACACCAACCAAGACTACGGCAAAGAACCTACTAAAGCTTGTGCACCTTAACCCATGGTCAATCTGTAACAAGTTTGATGATGTGCGAACATTTGTTGAAAATAGGGATATTATTGCTATTTCAGAAACTTGGCTTAATTGTGAAATGTTAACAGAGAACTATTCCATACAAAACTATACTCTTTATAGAAAGGACCGAAATGGTAGAGGTGGTGGTGTTGCATTCTATGTCCATAATACTTTTAAACCATAGTTAATTGAAACATCAGGTAGATAGTGATAGTGGAATAGATCATTTGTGGATTAGGTTTAAGCTAAAAAAAAACTAACTATCACTGTAGATGTTGTGTATCGTCCGCCATCAGTACTGTATAGCAAGCTAAATTTTGTGTATGATTTTATTCCAGAATTAATGTTTGAAAGCGATCTGTTCATATGCATGGGTGATTTTAATATAAATTTCTTCAACCAAAGTAGCAATGAATATAGATTTTTCTCTCATATTCTCACCACATTTTCATTGCATCAAATAATTAATAACTCAACTAGAGTGACAAAAAACAATGAATCTTTAATTGATCTAATTTTGGTAAATGATCAAAATTCTTTATTAGATAGTGGCGTGATGCCCTGTGACCCTATAAGAACAGATCACGAGGCTGTTTTTTGTATTTTTGATTGTGAAACTCCAAAAATTACTAACAACATAGTAGAACGTAGAGATTTAAGAATGTCTTCCTCTGATGAATTTCAAAATGATTTACAAGCCATTAACTGGCACAACCTTTACATTGCTGATGATATTAATAACAAACTGGATATATTAATTGTATATTGTCTATTCTTGATGCATACTGTCCTAAGACTAATTCTAAGCTTAGAAGATTTAAACCTGTCTGGCTGACCTATAATCTCAAAAAGATGATTGATTTAAAAAATAAAGCCTTTCGTACATATAAATTATCAAAAACTTTGGAATCCAGAAAATATTACATAGAACTCAAAAATTATGTTTCATTTGCCATTAAGTCGGAAAAGAAAACTTATTTTTCCTTGCAAATAGATAAATGTGTGGGTCCAGATAAAAGTAGGAGTATTTGGAAAAATATATCTAATTGGAAAATCACTAATAAGGCAGTTACAGAAATACCAAACAATTTAAGAGACCCAAATCTAATAAATCATCATTTTTTGGACCAGGTACCTGATACTACTACTGATCCAGAGCTAATTGAGGATTTTCTCAGTTCATCATGTGATTGGAAACCATTTAAATTTAGACTTATTGGTAAGGAGGATGTAATAAAGATTATATATAGTATTAAGAGTAGTGCAATTGGGGTTGATGATATATTTATAAGAATGCTTAAGTCCTCCATGCCACACTGCATTAAACCACTTGTTCACATAATTAACTTTTCCTTAGAGACAGGTTCCGTACCTGATTTATGGAAAATGTCTCTTGTTACCCCTTTCCCTAAGATAAATAAACCTACAACTATTAGTGAACTTAGACCTATAAGTATACTTCCGGCCGCTTCTAAAATACTTGAGAAGGTGGTTAAGAGTCAAATGTTGGAATTTATGGAAAATAAAAATATAATTCCCAAATATCAGTCTGGTTTCCGGTCAGAATATAGCTGTGCTACTGCACTTCTCAAAATAACTACTGACATTTCAAAAGCATTTGATGATGGCCACTCTTGTCCCTCAGTCATGATTGATATGACAAAAGCCTTTGACAGTTTAGATTTAAATTTACTCATGGCTAAACTTTCTTACTATAATATGGAGGCTGATGGGTGGTTCGGTAACTATTTATGTTATGTTGAGAGAAGATGGAGTGGCTTCACGGTCTGGGTGGGAGATGGTGGGGAGGGGTGTTCCGCAGGGGTCTGTTCTTGGACCGCTTCTCTTCATTATTTTTACCTCTGATCTTGTTAAACACAATAAACACGCGAAATACCACATGTATGCTGACGACCTACAAATATACCTTCCGTGGATGAATGTTTGCCTTCAGCAGACAGTTGACCTGTTGAATGAAGATTTGCAAAATAGCTCTTCTTGGGCCACTGGGAATTCTCTTAGTATGAATCCAACCAAAACGCAGGCAATTCTGTATACGCGTACAAATATTGACCCCACATCTCTAGTTGTCAGGTTGGGAAATGCCACAATTCAATGGACTAGTGAAGCCAAAAATCTTGGCTTGTTTATGGACACTAAACTAACTTTTAACTCACATGTAAACAAGGTTTGTCAAAGGTCATATTTTAAATTAAAATCAATTTATGAATATCGAAATCTTCTACCTACTAGTGCTAAGAAATTAATAACAGAGAGCTTGATACTGTCAATACCAAGCTACCTTGACATTGTTTATGGCCCTTACTTGACGAATTACAATAGCTGTAAGATTCAAAAAATACAGAATTCCTGCATTCGTTTTGTGAATAGCTTGAGGAGGAGGGACCATGTTAGTGAGCATATCTCTGAAGTTTATAAATGCAATATGATGCAAAGGCGTTATGTTCACCTGAGTTGCCTTATTCATAAGGTAATTTGCACAAAACAACCACTTTATCTCTTTGACTTGATTAATCTAAGAGGAGATATGCATCGTGTGAGCATAACATAATAGTAGCTCATATATATGATCAACTGCCGGGCAGCTACAAGCAATTAAGTTTAAGTGCCTTTAAATATAATGTAAAAAAAATTTGTTTGTGATAATATGCTACCTGTCTAGTCGTTAATGTCATTTGTTAATTATTTTTGTATTTTATGTTGATTATTTTGTTTTATACCATTTGTGTTGTTTGGTGGTTATTAAAATACGCTTGTCGGTAATCTCCACCATTTGTATTGTTTTTATAATACAATAATAGTATATTATTTTATATGGAGGAAAAGTGATACTTTTCATGGCGCGCTCGTGTTTAACAGCCGAACGGAGTGAGGCTGGTAATAGAGAGCAAGCCATGAAAAGTAACTTTTCCTCCAAATAAAATATGCTGTTTTTTCTTCAAATGTCGACAAATTAATGCAAAAACATCTCTTTTTAATAGTAATAATATCTAATTATTATTAAAGATAAGTGGGTTCGCAAGGCGGCTTAGACCGGTGTCGATGAATAGGCACAGGTTGTTGCTATAGTAATGTAACATAAAGCTGTCAGTGGACATCTGTCAACAATAATTATTTTTTTAAGATTGCGTCTCCGATTGCGTTTTAATTCCGTATTGATAAGCAGTTATTGAGTAAGTTCGATTAAATAATAACCAATTTGTTCTTAAATTAGTGATTTCTAGAAATGCAGTCACAAATTGAGTGATAAATACAAATTGTAGTTTAAAAAATCTTGAGTTGTTGACGCATATTTTGTTGTCTGTTTGTATTTTATCTATGTTGCTATGACAACACTTTTACCTCCGCCGGCGGAAAAGTGAAAAGTAAAGCTCCGGCGGAGGAAAAACGAAACTTCACGGCCGTCTACACAGTCGAGTAATGACGGATTTACTGACGTTTGAAGAAAAAGATTATTTTATTTAATTTTTATTTATTCGTTTTTATCCTTAACAGGGCAACAAAACCTTTCTGAAAAAACAAACTACTTTTTCTAATAAATCGTCTGTCTAAATTAGAACATAAAGACAGTAATGCATCTTACAAGTAAAAATGGACAAAGATTTTACCATGTTGCCCAAAACTGCAACATATTGAAAAATAAGTACTATCTAGCAGTTAGTTTGGATATAACTCCGCAAACTGAGCTAATCTTATATTTTGATATTAACGTTTCAATAGCAATACCTTTTATTTTAGAATTAGTATTAAAGAAAAGTAAGTGAGCAAAAACATGAGGTAGATCTTCAAAGCTCTATATGTTTGAAACTCATATTGTTCAGAAAGACGACCATAAGGGACGAAAAACTTGACCAGATCTTAAGATGTAAAGATGAAAAAGAAATTTTAGATAACATGGTACTATAGACTTGGAACATCCGGGGGCTGATCGAACATCCTGGAAAGTTGCAAATCATAGAAAAAGAAATGAAGCATTACGATCTGAATGTTCTAGGACTATCAGAAACTCACTGGCGGGGCAACGGACACTTTAGAACCACCGAAGGCAACATGGTACACTTTTCGGGTCCAGAGAATGCGAGCGTAAATGGTGTTGCAATAATTGTACCTTCAAGGCTGAGCAACTCCGTTGTTGGGTACAATGCAGTCGATTACAGAATAATCCATATCAGGATTCAGTCCTCTACCACGATAGCTCATTTTCTTCAAGTCTATGCGCCTACGTTGACAGCTCAGGAAGCGGACATGGATGAATTTTACGGCCGTCTCGAAGAGATACTTAGAACTATCCCAAACCGTGACATGGTAGTTGTCTTGGGTGACTTTAACGCTAAAGTGGGAAAGGCTTCAGAGGATGTTGAGCATGTCATGGGACATTTCGGACTGGGCGAAAGAAACGAGAGAGGCGATCGCCTTGTGGAATTTTGTATACAACAAAATCTTGTAGTTACTAACACACTCTTCCAGCAGCATCCCCGAAGACTATTCACGTGGCGGAGCCCTAATAACCAAGTCAAGAACCAAATAGATTACATCCTGATCAAATCACGATGGAGGTCGTCGGCCATAAATTGTAAAACCTATCCCGGGGCAGACTGTGGAAGCGATCACCAGCTCTTGGTTCTAAACTTTAGACTTCGCTTTAAGGTTGTGAATCGTAGGCAGGTTGGAGAGGTCATGTTGCCGCTTCCTTCAAAAAGACAAGCTTTTCAGACGGATCTTGAAAATAAACTGTGTCTAGATCAAATAGAAAGCGATCCTGAAAACAGCTGGAACTACTTAAAAGATAAGATAATAGAAACTGCGAAAGACCACGCATCATCAACTACTATAAAACGTAAGCCATGGATCACCGGTTATACGTGGGACCTGATTCAACGCAGAAAAGATCTTAAGCATAAATCTGGCACCGACACTGACTATAGAAGTCTGTCAAAAGAAATCAAGAAACAATGCCGCAGGGACAAGGAAAATTACATTGCCCAGATATGCACAGAAATAGAAAAACATGGAAATAGAAATGAACCTAGAGATTTATTCCATAAAGTAAAAATTCTAACGAGAGATTTCAAACCACAAAGCTGGTCTATCTTAGTCAAGTAGGGAAAACTAATAACTCACATCGACGAAATCTTAGAAACGTGGAGAATTTATTGTGCTGATCTGTACAGAAATCAAGAAACTCCGACAGATCATTTATGGCCAAATGATTGTCCCAAAGAGCCCGCGATACTACTTTCAGAAATTGAGGAGGCGATTCAATCGCTAAAGAAAAACAATTCGCCAGGTATTGACTCCATACCAGGAGAATTTTTTCAAATGTTGGGCAAAAAGGGCGTGCACTCTATACGGCTGTAGGGAACACAGGAAAATGGCCAGCTGATTGGTGCACTTCAATATACGTTCCACTACATAAAAAAGGGACTACTACAAGATGTGAGAACTACCGAACACTGTCACTGATATCTCACGCCAGCAAAATTCTTTTAAAAATCCTAAAAACCAGACTTAAAGCCTATTTAGATCGCCAAATACCCCAAGAACAGGCAGGTTATGTGAAGGGAAAGGGAACTAGAGAGCAAATACTAAATTTAAGACAGCTTATCGAAAAGTCTAGAGAATTTCAAGTACCCATGCTGGTTTGCTTCGTCGATTACCAGAAAGCGTTCGACTGTGTTAGCTGGGACAAACTTTGGACCATTTTGATAAACATGGGCTTCCCTCCCCATCTTGTGACCCTTATAAAGAACCTCTATGAATCAAACACAGCAACGATTCGTTTGGATCAGAAATTCTCACAGCAGTTTCGAACGGAACGTGGAGTCAGACAAGGCTGCGTGATATCACCTGACCTTTTTAATACATATGGAGAATTTGTCATGAGGGAGTCTTTAGAAGGATGGTCTGGAGGTGTAACAGTCGCCGGGAAAAAAATCTCTAACTTAAGATTTGCTGACGATACCACCCTTATAGCAGCAACGGAGGAAGAGATGATAGAACTTCTCAAACGAGTAGAACACGAGAGCAACAAGGTCGGCTTAAAAGTCAACAAGAGCAAGACCAAAGTAATGTTAGTGGATAGATTTAACACCTTGCAATTGACTGATCGTCTAAGCGAATACGAACTGGTCGACAACTTTATCTACCTGGGCTCTACCATATCCAATAACGGAAACTGCGAGGCAGAGGTTCGAAGACGCATTGGCATGGCAAAAAGTGCCATTAGTCGGCTAACCAAAATATGGAAAGATCGATCAATTTCCAAAAAAATAAAAATAAGACTTGTAAAGACTCTCGTTTTCTCCAGTTTCTTATACGGGCCTGAAGCTTGGACTCTCCGTGCTCGTGAACGTCAGAAAATCGACGCTTTTGAAATGTGGTGTTGGAGGCGAATGCTGAGAGTTCCTTGGACGGCTCATCGTACAAATGTTTCTATTTTGGATGAACTTAAGATAAAAACTAGATTGTCATCAACTTGTCTACAGCGTGTCCTTCAGTTTTTTGGTCATGTGGCTCGCAGGGGTGAGGATAGCCTAGAGAGACTGATTATCTCTGGAAATGTTCCTGGAAAAATAGCGAGAGGTAGATCGCCCACCAGATGGTCCGATCAAGTTCAACAAAATACGGGTCGCTCATTCTGTCAAGCTCTTCGAGACGCAGAGGACAGAACAAAATGGAAACAGCTGGTCGAACATATTGGGAGCAATCACGATCCTCAGCAGTCAGGGACCGACTGGAGAGAGAGAGATAGACCTTATTGTCACCAAATGAGCACAACTTAAAAATATAAGAATAAAGTTGACTTAAAATTTGCTTTTGTTCCTAGCTAGTGTTTAGTTTGCGTAGCTACTTTTTTTAATAATTGTGTATTCTGTTTGTCATTTTTCATAAGATTAAATTAAAATGCCTGTTAAAAGCGTCACACAAGTGTTTTTCTTAACTGCTGCAGCAGTCAACACAGCATGCTGTGTACTAAAACCACTTAAACAGCAAAAGCAAAATATACTTTTCACAAATTGATTTTTAGGTTGGAAAATTCAGGTTTTTAGTTGCTTCTCCCCCAAAAAAATTCTTTCGGGTTGTCCCTGACTGGGACTAAAATTTGTATTAACGTTGATTCATTTTTATCCTTAACAGAGCAACAAAGCCTTTCTAAAAGAACAAACTACTTTTTCTAATAAATCGTCTCTCTAAATTAGAACAAACATAAAGACAGTAATGCATCTTACAACTAAAAATGGACTAAGATTTTACCATGTTGCCCAAAACTGCAACATATCAAAAAAATACGTACGATCTAGCAGTTAGTTTGGATATAACTTCGCAAACTGAGCTAATCTTATATTTTGATATTCACGTTTCAATAGCAATACCTTTTATTTTAGAATTAGTATTAAAGAAGAGTAAGTGAGCAAAAACATCAGGTAAATCTTCAAAGTTCTATATGTTTGAAACTTATATTGCTCAGAAACTGGTTTTTAGAATTGTTGCTGTCACCTCAGTATTTTATATCAAGACGACCAAAAGTGCATCATACCAAAAATTTAGCCAAAAGCCACTGCCCATAAGGGTCCATGGTCCTTTAAGAAAATAAAAACTAATAAGTGTAACATGTTTAAATCACTATTAACTTACCTTTCTCAATTTTCCGCTTTTCTCGTGATGCTTGGAATACTTCAGCTTCAAGTACCAATAGCAGGAATAAGTGAAAATTAGTTTTTGTGTCAATATTATCAAGAAGTTTTGAATACAATGGAATTCTTCTATGTTCAGGCACATCGAGCAATGCGTCGACGAAAACTCTTAAAACATCTGTAATAGTAGTCGTATGACTCCCACTCACCAGAATAGGAACAATAGTGTCAACAATTTTGGATATAATTTCGAAGCTGTAAGCATCATCGTGCCTAATTAACGTGGATCCCATAAAAGTGAAAACTGCCATAACATGGTGTAGTACTTCATTAGGAACGAATTTTGCTGCATTTGCCAATGCAAGTAAAGCATGGTAATGGGTTTGAGGGTTTTGTGATGCTCTTATACATTGTACTACTAATTCAATATTAAAGTCCTTCTCAGAAATCTTCTCATCCTCGAGCTTACTACAAACCAGTAGTATTAATGATAATATTAGTTGTTTAGGATATTCCACTGCAGCCTGCTCTTCAAAATCCAAGCACTTTTTTAAAATGTCAAATAGTAATGGTAAAATATACTGGCCATTTCGTATTTTTTTCTTGCCTTGTATAAATTCTAAGACACAAATTCCTTTCTTCCATTCGATAGTATCTAATATATCCGCTGTAGGAACAACATGAACTCTTCTATTTTTTTTAGAAGTTATTCTATTAGAATTTACTTCAGCCATTCCAGTGAGCAAATTTGAAATCAATTTTGCATTTAAATCTATATGCTTAAATATTTTGCTGGATATTGACACCACTTCAGGATCTTCAGTTGAAGCAACTGTTTCACATATAATATCCAAAAGTTTTTCTAATATATCTTCAGAAAGAACAGCGTATACATCCTTCGAAAACCGGTTTAAAAGTAGGCATGGCAAATAAAGCTTTTCTGTGTCAATTGTTACGACTTTCTTGCTGTTTAAAATAAAAATAATGAAGCGCCAGATGAAAGAGTTCAAGGATATTCGTGACATTACACTGAAATCAAGTCTATTTATTAGATTTGTCAATATTACTGACTCATATTCTTCGAAAAGTAAGTGATTTTCAAAATGTTTTAAAAAGTGTTTGCAAAGTCTTTCAGAAACTTCAAAACTATTAACATGACTTAACACTTTAAGAATTTCTGCTCTGACGTAAATTGGCGCTTCACTGGAACAAGCTACTTCTAGCAAGTCTGACAAAATATATTTTCCTTTCGCAAGATTCTTATTCGTTTCCGTATTAACTGGCGCTAATAGATTAAAACATATTAAAGGCATCTGTTCATGATCAGCAAGAAGTTCTTCTTTATATGAGAGTAATTGTTGTAAAAGCCAGGTGCAGTTTTCTGTTTTGCAGGAACGTTTTATTAGATAACTAGTCAGTTCAAATGCTAACTTTCTGATGTCCTTACTTGGATCACCCAATAATGCTTGCAAATACAAGCAAGTAAATGTATCCAGAAAGATTTCAGTATCTTGCAAAATGAATTTATGGATTAAAGATAAAATTTTGCAAACATCGGTTTCTTTTATGATACCTGACGCACATATATTTAAAGAAACGCTAATTTTGATATTTATGTCAGACGAAATGTTGTTGAGAAATGACTTAAAAATATTTTCAAGTATTGGCCTGCTCAAGGCTAATGAGCAAAGACCAGACACGAAAGACGAATACCCTG
>MU193619.1:0-21266 GCA_016904865.1 Pissodes strobi
CAAATTACGCATTCATCACAATACCACCGTCACACGTATTCTTGGTATCTGAAATTTATTACCCTTTAACATATTTTTGTTTTTTAGTACTTTGAACCCCATGAACATAATTTGTTAGGCAAAATGAAGCTAATTTAAATCTACCCACACGATTGACGTCATGAGCGGGGGAAATACTCATCTTCGACGAGAATCAGTACGAGGTGCCTTTTTTGTCTTCAGAGAAATTAATTATTGACTGTGAACTAAATCACTGTAATTTAGATACGTTAACCTTCACTGCATATTTGTTCAAAGCAATTACATTTGCTACATGGAATATATAAAATATAGGTTGATTTTATTGTGTATTAAGGCATATCGAGACTAGGACGCTTCGAACAGCCTTAGAACGAGGCAATATAATATTTCTGAAAGTAGTGAATTTACAGAAGTAATATTTTGCAGGTTACTTTGAAAGCATCTGAAGCTAAATGTTTATATGGAACTATCAAAAATGGTGTCAAATGTTGAGGATTTAAATTAGCAAATAAATTATTTATCTTTATCGTCGTTACTAAGAGTAACAATTTTCTGTTTTATTTTACAGGATAAAATTTCAATTTTTAATTATGACTTTATTAATATATATTAAAAACATTGTGTTAAATAAAAACATTATTTCACAGGTTAAAAAAAAATTCAAAATCTCAGTTTTTAATAACAACTTTTATTAATAGGTATTAAGAACATTATAACGAAATATGATAAATACCGAATTCAACTAACTAAAGTAATCTAAGAACGCAATGAAACGGGATTAATAACAAATTCAACTAGTTAAATTAGCCTAAATTAAATTATTGTTATAAACTCTTTGAAATCTATTTGAATGGTGCTATTAGCAATATTATTAATGTTTATTCCAGTATTTTCAGGTAGAGGTATTGACCTATTTATATCAATTTGATTTGAAACTTGATATATATTAATTTTTGCATTAATTTAATAAATAATTTAATAATGCTAATGCTAGACGTAACCGAAGGTCTAATTATTGATGGTGTCACTACTTCGAGAGCTATATTAACTCTTGAAAGCGGAATATTTTGAGTGTCACTTGGGTTACTATTCTGAAAAACTTCATATGGATTTCAAACCTTATTTTGGATTTTGTCTTAGATAGAGCCTTCGGCGACGATCGATGATTATCATCCTCTATGGCGTGTATGGTATGGTATGGTAACTATGTTGGGGTTTGGAACCTGCCGCAACATGCACTAAAATAGAGTTTTATTCACAATACCGGAACAGAATTTTTGCACTCGGCGCACGTTTCGCTAACCATGTTAGCATCATCAGGAGGTGATTAAGTCGTAATCATCTCCTGATGATGCTAACATGGTTAGCGAAACGCGCGTCGAGTGCAAAAATTCTGTTTCGGTATTGTGGATAAAACTCTGTTTTAGTTATGATATGGAAGGTAGAGGGGTCGCTCGGCAAGATTTGCCCTTCAACACGTCGACCACAATTGATATTTTGTGTAAACCCTTCTATTTTACACGAAAATTCCTATTCGAGAACTTCAGAATATTTCGAGGATTGAGCTTTCGTAGATCTCCAGGCGTCACAAGGGCATTTTCGAGATGCCCCAACCTTTGGCGAGTCAATGCCTGACATTCGCAGAATAGATGCTCTCACGTTTTAGCCAAGGATTTGACAGAATCTGCATTGTTCGTCAGTGGTTTTTCCCATTTTCTTGAGGTGGTACCTCCAGGGGCCATGCCCAGTGAGAAGGTATACAACCAGTTTTATCTATTTTTTTGTAGCCTGAGAAGCTTTTTTGTGTAGTTAATTGAGTGAGAGAAGAATCTTTTGGCCCGTCTCTGCCCTGGTGCATTGGCCAAATATGTCTCTTTTCGCCTTTTTTCCCGATTTCTGTGTTAATTCATTACGTGTCCCCTAGTGATACCACAGAACGGTTCAGGTCTGCACTGGCTCAAGGCAGTCTGTGCACCATTCCATGCGAGCTGAGCAGCGGTTTCGTTGCCTTCCACACTCTCGCGCCCTGGTAATCACATTAGGGTTAGTTTGGGTGTTTCTGTTTGCCACTTGATCTGCTGACATCCGATAATCCCACACTGGCTGGGAGTTCATTCTGCTAGATACTAGCGCTTTTAAGGATGCTTGACTATCTGATAGGATATAGATTTTTGCACCTCTTAGGCCTTTTTTGGCACATTCGGCGATGACTATATTGATAGCATTTAGTTCTGTTTGAAATATTGTGGGAGTATTTCCTAAAGGTGCAGAGATTGGACACCTAGGCCCGTAAACTCCGCATCCCACTCCTTCTTTCAAATCTTTGGCATGTAACGATAAGGATATCAGCTCTAGAACTGGCCAGTAATGATGCTGATGATCTTCTAAATTTGCGCCCAGGTAGGATATATCCTAAATATATGACAATTATAGTAGGTGGTTTTGAACATGAATTAGAATTTATAGTTTGACAGGTATATCTTCCTCACGATACTGAACGAAGAAACTATTATATTTAACATTAGCAAGAGGCTGATCAGTATATTTTTCAAATACGTCACGTAAATTTGAACTCCATGAATAAGTGTAAGTTTTCATTGAATATGTGTTTTTGAATCGGGCATTGGCATAGATTTTACTTTCTACCCTAAGAGATAGTTTGGGTTAGTTGACAGGAAAATTTTATCTGGTGCTTCAGATAAAAACGTTCAAACCTGCTCTCGAAAAGCCTTCTTAGCTCTGAATGCTCTGAATGTTTCTTAGAGAATGCTTTCATCCTTTGATATTTGCCAAGATCAATATTATTTTCCACATTAAAAACAGCTTTGACCACTGAAAAATTTTATCACAAAGATGACCCTTTCGAGGCTTTACTCTTTTCGGAGAAATATGGACTGACTTCGACGTTACATTACTAATATTTTTCTGTTTACACCAAGTTGTAATTGTGTCGTATTCCTTCTTGATTTTTGGAGGAGTACCGGAAACAAATCGTCACTATCGCTATTAATTTTTATTATTAGTACAAGCATTATTTTGTTAGTATAATGTTTATTAAACGTTCCAAACGTTTTTAAGATAATTTTGATTTTCTTTGGTTTGTAGGAAACAAAATGGTGGTGTCTACTTGACCGACGAACGGTTTTTAAAACAAAAAACCAAAGTGACTATAGGACAGACAGGAAGAACAAACACGGCAAATTCGAAAAAGTCTGGACGGGAATGTTCTAGCAACCCTAAACAGAAACAGGGCAAGGAGGGAAATGCTGGGGGCGGGGCGTAGAGTAAACCTTCTAGTATTTTATTAATGTTCGGTGCTCGTGTGCCTTACAGCACTTTCTACCACTCGTGTTATAAATGGCACATATCGTAAAAAATACCTTCATTGGTCGGGATAAACAAGTGATTTTATTATTGTTTAATAACATAAAGGGTGTGGGATCTTAATTAACCACTTTTATTGAACTGTATTATTATGGGGTAGTGAGAGGAATTGAAATATGTATTCGGTTTAATCTACTTTAATAATGTAGGTGTAAATTGCATTTGAATATTATATATCTAATAATAAACAGCGTTTTTTATGTTAAATAGAAATTATATATGTACAATTCTTAGAATAATTGCAGGCATTCGTCCATTCAAGCATAAAACTAATATTACAAAAGGTTTCTTAAAATTAGAAATATCTACTAAAAAGCCTTGATTGTTTAATTTAAAAATGATTTTTTTATCTTTCTTATTTTAATACTTTTCGTTCTCCAACTTAACAACTTTCACACAGCGTACCTTTCACCTTGACTGCTTGTCTTCAACGGGGAGAGACTATACTTAGTTATCTTCTAAATTTAATTTTTGTGTTTACGGAAACCATAAATCCAGCTTTCACCTTGCTTACAGCAATTCGACCAGGAATGTCAGTCCGCCATTTTATGTTCAATTTTCCAAAGGGGACGCAATCGTTTTGACTTCGAAGAATTGCTTAGAAAAGACCAAAAGGAGGTCTTTGTCCAACCTTGGACAAAGATAATTGAGGTGCACTAAATATTCTCTAATATTTGTGCATGCAAGAGAAATTGGCCCAAAAAGGAATTTGACCTGTTGGCGCAAAGAGGCACTTGCTGGAGCGCGGTGACAAGACCGATCCAGCAACGTGAAGTGTTAGCAGAGCACTGACTTGAATAATTTCTTTCTTCGTGCGGGTCACCTAGCGGCAAAACCACATAATAAAAGTGGGCGGTGACACATACCGAATTCATTTGAGATTAAAAGGGTAGAAACAGTTTTCTTTCTTTATTTGACAGACTATTATTCACAATGCTGACTGAGACAAAAATCTATTGAATTGAAAACGATTACAAACGGATTCGAATTAAAGGATCGTCCATCCAGATTTGGACTATGGGTTTTGAAGAACTGGCATATGCTAAATTAAATGCAAAAACTGGGTTGTACTCGGGGTGAAATAAATCCATTTTGAGCTTAAATATGGCTCTTTCATTCTAGATACATACAGGGTGTTATCACCAAACTATACGGTGAAAAACGATAGTTTCTGCATGTGTTGGGGTGTTTCCCCAACATTCATAATTTAATGCATATAATAGAACTATAATGGCTCTCGAGGCCACTTTGAGCCTCAGCGCTCGACGAGGAAATAAAAGCTACAAAAGCAGTTTCATGGGAGTCATTCGAATGAGATTATGCAGGAACATGTCGCCAGTTGTGCGACGAACTACTAGCATGCCTCAGAAGAAACAAAGGAGTCCATACAACACATTACTGCACAATGTCAACTTTTTTCTGCAACGGAATATAAGGATAGGTATGATGATGTTGCCAAGATCATCTAGATCTAGCCAGTATACTGTGACTTCTGACTCGAATCGGGTTCCTTATTAGTATTACAAATAGTTCTAGTAATCTGTGACTTCCAACTTTATTGAGATTGTACAATAGTAACTGATCAGATAGTGATGCATAATATAGCATATATCACCCTCGGGAACAAATCTTCCAAGGTTGCAATTGTTGAGGAGATTTCCAAGATTTCGAAGTTGGAGGTCAGAATGAAGAGGTAGTGGCTTTTGAATCACGTCGAAACAGTGCCAAAAATAATTTCATTATCTAGAGCTGTGCCGAAAAACCTCCAAAGAATTATCGAGAAGTCAGAGTTGACTAAAAACCTCTACAAGCCCGTTCAGAAAACTGTCATGCTTTTAAACGCGATAATTGTTCGGAAGTTCATCGGAAATACCCAAGGTCGGAAGCATCAGAAGTGTCATCCTAAAGAACTCCATATCACGAAAAGGATGCCAGCAGAACTCAATCCGTCTGACGCATAGCGGATCTGGGATTAAGTGAATTTTTCAATTTAGAATGAGTGCGAATACCTTAAGGCATGCAAATCGGTATAAGTACCTTCATTTGAAAAAATCGACAGGGGCAGAGTCCGAGCGACCACGGAGGTCATTCCATAACAGTTGGAATATTGTCGATTCAGACATTTCTTTACCTTTATTTATTTTATAAAAAAAATCAATGGTTTTTTTTTGGATCATTAAGAACAATACTTGGGGTTAATTACTTAGTGTGCCACCTGGTATTCGATTAACAAATAAAATTGTGAGCGGGTCAAACACTTAGATCCGTCGTCCTCGGTGCGCTATATTTGCCCATTATGTTGAACGATAAATGACCATTATTAACTATTAAATAGGTAGTAATTTGTTGTAATTAAAAGATGGTAACCTTAAACCGGTTATTTTGCTGGCACTAAATTTAAATAGCAAAACTATGAATATAGGTTGAGATGGGCAAATGGGTAAGAAACGATAATGAAAACCCTAACTAAGTCAAAATATAGATGCCTCTAGGTGACTCAATGGTTAGCAATTTAGAAACAATTATTAGTAGGTAAAAAAACTTGGTGGAACAAAGATGCATTTTAAAACGCAATACACTATATATTTTTTAATAAGGTCATTTCCTTGCTTAAATTCACCACTGACACTGTGCCACTGATGTTGACAAATTCAAATTATACCAAAACTGACCAGATCGATATCAACGGGAAATTAAAACGCCAGATTTGCACCCTTGAGGGTGCAAATCTGGTTAACTTTTACATACTTTGGCAAACTTTTACATACTGGTACTTATGGAAATAACAAGCACAATACCTTATGAATCTACAATATATAAAATCTCTTCGATGACTCTAGGAATTCAACCCATGTTATTATAGTGCAAGATTGTATAGATGTCACCAGAGTGGAACTTGAACATGCTACTCCAACCGCAAGAAAATTAGAATACTGCAGGATGATGTGCATGTATATACACAACATTTGTAATAACTCCTAAGAAATGAAATGAGAAACAAGAATTTTATTCTGATAATAGAATGTATCATATAAGTAAAAATAATATTGGCAAGACTTAATTTGTTTTCAAAAACAGGCTTGATATGCGTGGCGTGGTGTTTAGCACTCAGGTACTAGGTACCCATGCAGTGCTTTTGAGACCACAACGAAAGAGGTCTAAATGAACGAGACTTTCGCGTAATCTCTAATTTGCATTGAAGCCAGATGGAGAGGATGGCCAGATTTCGAAGCAAGTGCCCCTCCTGAGATATATGTTAGGGGCATTAGCTTATTATCCGCTTCTGTACAATTTATATTCAGAAGAAATAGTCAGTGAAACCTTAAATGAACGAACAGAAGGAATACTTGCTTATTGCGTTAATATCAATAACTTAAAGTACGCTGATGACACGATTATATTAATCACAAATAAAGAAGTGAATAAATAACAGGATAACCAATGAAGAAGTCTTAAGTAAAGAAAAAGAGGTTCTGACGACCATCAAGAGATACAAATTTAAATATTTCGGCCTGGTCATGAGAAGCCATAATTACAAGCTGCTACATATTACCATCATTCAAGGTCAAATAAAGAGAAAACGTGATACAGGGCGTTGAAAACACCATGACTTAAAAACGTTCCTCAATGGTGTAAACTAAACAACGCGCTGCTGCTCGGGAATGTTTTTGGGAAGCAATGCCCACACATAAGAAAGATACGCACTTTAAGAGGCTGTAGAAATAGAATCTTAGGCCGCTTGCCTTAAAAACAAATGAAATACGTATTTTTTAAATAATTTTTAATGAGCTCAACTTCCCGTTTAGCCGAAAGTAATAAAATATTTGGCTCTATTCGGGTAAACCGAAGGTTGATGACAAACGATTATTTAACATTTTATTCATTTAATTTAAGGTCAACATGCCCCGCCCCCGGGGCCTTCGTAGGAACCAAACGGTGTTAGCAATAATTTTGTGCTACTTTTATTTCAGAACAAAAATAAGAAACGGCAATAATGTCAGCCATCAAAGCTCAGGAAGCTAAAGCAATTGGTTGTGAAAACACTTAACGTCCCAAGAACTACATAACCTAGACGAATTAAGCTTAATCAGAGCTCACAAAAAGGGTTTCTGGGTGGTTATGGTGCTGTTTCTGGTAGTGGGTTTCGCGCTTAGCGCATTCGTACAGTAACAACCCACCAACCGTCCGGGCTTAGCTAGAGCTGGGGCGACCCTTGTTGGATCGGTGGCACTACATTTTTGGACCCTTAAAGGTATCGAACATGCGTTCTCTTGAAGGCTTCGACTATCACAAGCAAATCTAAGATGTCAGCTAAATATTTGAAGGCACAGACAGAAATGATTCCACGGAAACATACTATTCCCGGGGCCTGGATTCCGGCGTGAATGGGAATTTCTTCTGTCTAGGACACCCGATTCTTCATCGGGGAGAAACAACGGTCACTGAACGAATGCCATGAGTTTACCCAATAGCGACAAAAGAGCCGCTACACAACGCCTGTTGACTCGACCGAAGACGAAGCGGAAGTCCTTCGTTTCAAGGTGGTTATAAGCCTACATATAATGCGAACATCGAGTCCAAAACTGCAATACATATTTTTGATTTGGAACCAAAATTTTTTGGCCCCACTGGTAAAGAGCTAAAGAGGCTTATTTTCCAAGTAGCAGAAATATATATCTGTTAGAGCACCAGAACATACATATTTTTGGAACGAAAGGACGAAAAGAAGTTGGGCTCATCAGTACTGCCGAATGTGGACAACAATATACCGATGTATGATGCATGAATGCCACTGGTACATTTATTTCTTCCGCATTCATCTCTCCCCGTTTTAAGGTCGTGAATGGTGCACTTATTAGAAGTGTAGCGTTCCACGAGAATGAATGGTGAATTATTTTTAAAATGGATATATCATTATGTCCAGCATACTATTGTATTTATATTTGTACACGTAAGTGGGCCCAAATAGGGCCCTCCACTGCGACCTTTGGTCTATTGTGGCTCACATCTGTGGTTTCCACTAGGCCAGAGGCTCGATCCTTTTCCAGAAATCGAACAGCTTTTTGGGGTGGATAGTTTTCAAATCTACAAGTCTAATTTGAGAATTTACAAACACCGTTTGTCTAGTTCTTGCTGGACACTGGCATAAAACATGCCCCAAGTGGCATTCCGTTTCTTCGGAAAGCCCTATCTTGTTCATGTAGCTTCTTAGTCGACAATGGCCAATGTGCATGCCAACTACAGCCTGCACCCGTTGTCGGTCAAGTTGAAGAAGTTCTTTAGTTCTCACTGCTGATAGTAGATTCACTGCCATCTTTGAATGAGTTAATCTCGGTAACTCTCTGCATTTGTCTACAAATTGCTTTTGAGTCCACCTGGAGAGGGCTTCTTTAGCAGTGTTGTAAGCTATTCCCAGTACTGGTTTTGGTCCTATGAAGGCCGTTGCAGCCGCTTGCTTCGCAAGAGCACCAGCTCTTTCGTTGCCTTCATATCCTGTATGTACTTGTATCCAGATCAGAGTAAGTTCATTTTCCCTACCTAGTTTGGGTAGTAGTTCCTGGCAGTTCCATACTGCCTTAAATGAACAATGGCTAGATTCAAGAGCCTTTAAAGCCACTTAACTGTCCGAGAATATTTTGACTGACTTGCCTTTAGAGTTTCTATCGATGAGTCACAGTGCAGTCATATCAATGGCTTTAACTTCACCTGAAAAATGGTTGCATGTTTGCCTAGGGAACACTTAAGCTTAACTTTACATTTTTATTCCATGCAGCGGCGCCTGTACCATCATTGGTCTTGGAGCCGTCAGTGAACCAACCATTTTCTGTTATTCTCAGATGTTCAGAGTCTTTTGCCCATTCGTTCCTATCTGGTAGGAGGACGACATAGGCATGGTAATAGTTAGTTTTGGTAGGCATAACATCTGATGATAGATCAAACACACTGTCCCGCTTATGAGCATTTTTCAGCTTGTTGGGCACCATGATGATCGCCTGCGGATTGTTAAACTCCGCATGTGTCAATCTATACGTAGCCCATCTGGCCCCCCTCTCCAGTAATATTTGGAGAGGTGGCAGATTTAGAAGACACTCAAGCGCTGCCGTGGGTGTAGTGCCGAAGGCGAAGGCGGCACTAAATGTCAGACACGCTTGTCTTTGTAAGGTGCATAATTTGATTCTCGCGGAGCTCTGTAGGCTTTTAGAGTACCAAGCTACTTCTCCATATGCTATCATTAATCTTATGACCGTAATATATAGCCAGTGAATTTGTTTGGGATGTATGCTCCATTTGTTGCCACAAATGCGTCTGCAAGGTCCATAATGACAGTTTCGCTTTTGCGGCAATTTTATCCAGATGCGCATTCTAGTTAAGTGTTTTATCTGGGGGTAATTCCCAGATACTTCAGTGTGTTCGCAAATGGGATAGTTTTTCCTTTGAGTGAAGGTGGTCTTAAGTTGTCCAGTCTTTTCTTCCTTGTTAACGGTACTATAACTGTTTTGTGCGGGATAGTTGTTCCCTTTCTCACTTTTCATAGACCACGGTTAGCACCTCTTGAAGATACTCTGAGACAGTTCTTTGCGATTTGCTTTTTATAAGTGTTACTAGATCATCAGCGTATGCGTGCACCTCTACATCCCACAGCGAGAGGACCGCTAGCAGACCATTCATCAAGAGAGACCACAGAAGGGACTACAAAACACCACCCTGCGGACACCCCCTAGCAGCCCTGAATCTGTAGCCCTCCCCCTGTATGGTTATTGTGGCCACTCTGCAGCTTATCATACTCCGGATCCAGTTCCTTATCTGTGGTTCAACCCCTCTTTCAGCTAATGCTGTGTATAGGAGTTTGGTAATACATTATTGAATGCCCTTTTAATGTCTAAGAACACATCCACCGCGATGCTCCTGTTGTCTAACGCCTGTGAAATGTTCCCGGCAAGCTTGTTTAGTGCTAATTCTGTAGATTTGCCGGACTGATACGCATATTGGTGAGCATTTAGTGGATACTCACCAAGTGCACCCATTCTAATGTGCACGTCCAGTAGCATTTTAACAGAAAGGAGGTCAGACTTATTGGTCTCCATGAGTTAGGTGTTGATTCCCTAACTGCTAGACATCTATCGAAAATAAGGTTCTCTTAATTCTCGACGGCCTCAGTAGCCATAAGGGATTTGAAGTTTTGGAGTATACAAGATAATATGGAGTTATTTTTTTCACTTCTTGCTCAGCGTTCACAGAGTCCAACCACCCGATGTGGTTTCATTGCACCTCTTCAAACATACTATAATGCAGACATTAAAAAAATGGCTCAAAGATAACCCAAGTCGATTTGTAAACTATTTTCAAGTAATAAGACATTTTAATAAGGACCATCTAAAGGCAGCAACTCCATAGAATGCCATAAGTTAGGAATAAAGGAAATATTCTATTCAATAAAGTTAAATTTACTCTTAGCTTGACAACTGTCATAGATGAACCTAATTCAACTGACAACAGTTCTATAGAAATCAGGATCCTGCTATAGATGTTCGACAAGAAAATCTTAACCAAGACTAGAAAAACTCAACTGATCTTCCTCATGATATCAAAATAAATCGAGCAAGTACTTCGCCATCGTCAGTAAAAGCAAGTGAGTTAATTGACCAATTCTCTCCCCTACCAATAGTAACAAAAAAAAGAATCTCAATTAAAAAAAAAACAGGTGTAATTAATTCGTCCCCAGGACTAATAGTAGAAGATCCGAGCTAAAAACGACCTTCACCCATCTGTTTAATAGATGAAAAGTATTTTATATTCAATTTTATATATTAAAAAATATATCACGAGTGGGTTGGCTAAAAAATTCTTGGCAAGACTATAATTAATTAAAAATTTAAAATTGACTTTTTATTATGCATTGCACTAATAAGTTTAACGAATAAATTTAATACCAATCGAAAGTATGGAGCCTATAGAAAATGCAAACGTTGGGTTGTCTATTTTTTTCCTGGCGTAACTACTGGGTTGGCAGGTATAAACAGGTATATTGCTACTAGTTATTTTCACTCATTTGTTTAATAAATAAATCTTATATCAAAATGAGCGCTGTTTTATTGCGAACACGACGATATAGGGTTGGCTGCAATAAATCTGGTTTGAATGGCGGTTGGCGAATTTTTAAAAGTTAAATTTTGAGGCGGCTGGAAACTTGCGACAAAGCGGTCCGGGCTAAGTATCCCATACGATAGAAAAGGACGCAGCGTTACAGCTGTGCGTGGCGCGACCGTCCGTCGGATAAAAGTGAGTGCGCATGCTTTTTGCGCAATGCAATAGAGAACGATACCGATACAGTAAGACACTGAACATTATTTTGGAGCAACTGGTAGTAGATTTGAGAAAACAATGATAAATATATAATAAATTTATAATAAATTAAACAATTATAATCAGAAAAGGAACGAACAAAATATACTAAGGCTCTTGTATTACGTACAAAAATTTTATTACAATATAACATAAATACAAAAATTATATTATAGAAAAATAAGTTCCAATTAATAATTATTATTCTGTATCTGATTCATCCGAAGTAAAAGTATGATCCTCGAATTCAGTAGATTCGTTCGATTCGTCATCATTATCTGTTATTTCAACAATATCTTGAATTTTTAATGGCGTTTGGTCCCCAATAAATCCTGTTAGTTTCAAATAATCATCTAAATGCCAACCGCATTTTTCAGGCTGCAGTTTTGTACATTCAGAGTCTGTTGCATTCAGCCACATGGAATTGACAAAAATAGTTCGTAGAATTTTTTGCTGTAGAGATATCCAACATGGTGGTATAGTGATCGAGTCAAAACTTTGAATTTTTTTTAAAAACAGTTCACTGTTTTCTTTCGTCCCATAATTTTTCATGAAAATTCGAATTCTTGCATCATTAACTCTGGTACAGTGGTTCACGCCATATATTTTTTATGTAAATTCTTGAACAATGTCCATTTTTTCATTAACGAAAATATCAGTTTCATCAGTTAATGATGCAAAAGTTGTTTGATACTTTTGATTCTCGGAAAATATTTTAAATGGTCTAATTTTTCCTTTATTATAAAATGCTGCCGTATAATCGCAACCTGTGTATGCATGAAAAGCAGGAAGACTTTTACATAATGTGGGTCCCAACTTCAATGCTAAATCGAGGCAATTAATGCAATCAAGGTGTTGACTAGGCTGCCTTTTAGTCGCTGAAGTAGCTAACCAAATCGCAGATTGTGAAATTTTGTGCATATTTCCGAGCAAAATTACCAAAACATCAGTGTCAGAAGCTTTTATTAAAATTCTTGAGCCTGATGCTACTTTATGAGCGTGAAAAACAATCCTCGTATCCGCCTCTTCGTGATAACATGTGTAATCAACTTCTTGCGTTTTTTTAATGTAATTATCCTGAGCTTGATAAGCTCGCTATTTTTTTGTTGCGGATTATGGGGAGTAAATTTTTGTTCTCCCAATAATTAGCCAAAAACTGTATCAGAACCTCTTTGAAACGATAATTTTTAAGACTTTGCAAAAAATCTTTAGGCCGAATTTGTTGAGGTCCTGAAATTTTATATGGAATATCGAACTCTTTTCGACTATGCCGTTCGGAATCTTTGATTGAGGGTGATAAATAGCGGTCGAATATTAAATGGATTTCAGTAGCATTTGTTGAACAAATTTTTACGAGTATTGACTCTGCAACTTTTTCAAATGCTTGTGGCATAGATTTTCCGATTAGATGCAAATAATAAAAACCATCTATTATTTCTACGTTAATATTTGTAGGCTCCACCATTTCAGTTTGAGATTTCAAAATTTTCGCAAATGTTGATTTAGGAGTTTTCAACATTTCACCAGTACATGAGAAAAGTGCAGGCGGCATTACTGCCAAGGTCAAGCAATATTCTAAATTGACTTTCTTCTTCATACTAATTGCCAGGAGTCGTCCAAAAATGTCTCGTTCCATTTTCAGCAATACCTTCGTATTTTTATCTTTTGTCATAAGAACTTTACTGGTGCACTGAGAAGCAAAATTTATGATTTTGTTACGTTTAATCGGTTTCTCGAATCTTGCAGGCGTTGAAGAGCAATCTGAAATAAAATCTAACTTTTGTTGACTTCCGGTTGCCTTGACGTTCAGCAGGAAATCAGCAACTTCTTCAGATGTCGATTTGCCAGTCGATATATTGAATAACAGTTTTTTATCGATTGTGTCATCAAATGGATTCATCGTTTCTTTTATTGCTTTAATGATATTATCAAGGCTTTTTCTGTCCTTCTGAATTTTACTTTTTTGCAAAGAATGCGAAGTATCATCCTTCTTTGCTAATCCGATATCTTCTTTAATTGTTGTTAATATTTTGGTCCGCATACTGTGACTGAGCGCCCATCTTTGACGCGCAGATATTGAGTCTACGGCAAGGTTATCTGTCAATTGATTGCTAGCATCAGCATTGATGGTTTGTTCCAGTGTCAAGTCGACTGGCGATCGAGCGAAATTGGCGTTGGTTCTTTTGATTCCAAAAGCGCCTCGGCGAAATTCATCCACTAAAGGCGAATTAATATTATACAATTCGATCAAATTACTCAAGTATAATAAGGTCCAGCGAGCATAATTAGGCTGGTTAAGTACAAAAAAGAAATCAGCCATGTTATAAATTGAGTCCATGTATAGTTCCAAGTTACTGGTGCGAATACTCCTTGAAAACCGAAGAAATAAATTAACTAACTCACAATACTGATAGTAAAATTGAGCAGTTTTGCCGTGTTCACCTATCAAAGTCTGGCGGCAGAATTCTTTATACCCATTCAGAATACGATTTAATAAATCCGGTGATTCCGTTATTTCGTTGACGTCACACGCATTCTCATTTGAAGCATTCTGTATTTGTGCTTGTAATAATTCATCTAACATCTCAGGAGATATATTAGTTGTGACTAAATATTGCTCGAAATGTAATATCTGCAATGCAGCAGCCGTTAATGGGTGTAAACGCTTACAACGATTGAAATGCTTGCTTGTCTAGAAAGCTGTTCATCGAGCCGCCGGCTAAAACTTCTGCTTGAACCAATATTTCCACTAATCCACAACAGTCGATATATTTCCCGACAGCTTTGAAAAAAGCCATCTCCATGTGAAACGCTCCCAAGTTTACAAAAATTTTATCAAATTTTGGCTTCTCCTTCTCTTGAATCTGCATAGCCATTTTAGCAACAGCTAAATCATACGTCACAATTATTTGCTCCTGTTGACATTTTTCAGCGATTTCTTTTGCCATGATTAGTGTCTCATTAACAATTGCATAAGACGTTGGAGAAGAATTTATCGGAGGCAAATACTCGATCTTTTGTTTTTCACTGTGATCAGTTAACATCATGCAATTATAACCCAACCACATAGGAACAGAATCTATTCGTGATAATGACATTATCCATAATAAATCTTTATGCGTTGCTATTTCTGTAGCTACTTTACATTCTTCTATTCTGTTAGTAAACGAATCTACGGTAAGCAGCTGCAAAGTTGCTTTTGGTTTTGAATAATATGGTCGAATCTCTCTTGAAATTTCACTGAAGCGTCTTCTTTTACGTAACGGTCCTTGTTCATCTTCGTTGACGTTAACTAGTGGTGTTGATGAAGTTGTTGCTTCAAAATGATCAAAATCATCAGTTCTAGGGAATTGATATATAATACCAACAGTGTCGTGCATAGTATCTTTTCCGGAAGTGGTGTCAATGAAGCGATGAAAATTGTCGAACGCAACGTGAGTACAGAGTCCATTCGTCGCAGTGATCCCTGTTGGTATTACGATGTTATTTTTGACTGACGTATACGTCATTTCAGTTTCTAATTCTTCGGCCAAGTTGTATCCAATGGTATGGCCATATCTATTTAGCATCGTTATAACTTGCCGAGAATTCGTTAGGGACTTCATTGCCAGTCCAAGAGTTAAACTTTTTGCAGGCTTACATCTTCCCCTGGTAGCAGCATATATTATATCACTACATATGGATGTTATTTTAGTCATGATTTGGTTAGAATTATCCTCATAAACGTTAGGCCCTTGAATAAGATTTCTCATAAAATCAAATAATTCCTGAGGAATCTCGCATTCTCCTCGAATGATGTCATCAGCAGTTAATTTTCTAGGGATAGGATGAAATGCCGCACCTTCAAATTTATGCTCATCTTTTGTTTCTAAAAACTTGGTGTTGTTTGCCATAACTGAAATATCGATGTTCGTTTTGTATATAATTTTCTGATTACGTGGTCCAGTAGACCCTTCAATAGTAACAGAGCCATAAAATATTTTTAGCAATTTTTTTTGTAACATTTCGGGTCGATAATCTTGAATGTCTTCAGAATTTATTTCATGGTCTCCATACTCCAATAGCAAAGCTTGGTATCTTCGATATAATTGAGCAAAATACATCACTTTGTTATTTTCTATTACTTCTTCTGTAATGAAATTTTTTATTGTTTCAAAAGCCAATTTATGTATATGACGATATTTGTGCCAACTAGAATCAGCATGTTCTTCAGTGGACCGCTTCTCTTTCGTCTGATATACTGCGTAGCAAGACTGGTGATAAGCAACAATTTGGATTTCGAGCTTCGACAGGATCTCCACATCATTAAATCCTTCAGCCATATTTTTTATTTGTTGAGCTACTTTTTCATTCTTAGGGAATATAAGACTTTGTTTCTGCGTTCCACATCTTTTTTGTTTGCAGTTGCAAAACAGACATGTGATTTTGTTACATCTTGATGCTTCTGACGTTGAAGGCTCCTGAAACAAATGAAATCATTTTATAAACAGTAATTCGCTGAAAAAAATGGTTTATAGCACAGAATATAAATTAATGGAGAATTTATGAATTTATTTTAATTTATCTTAAATTAAATACAAAGGAGTTTATTACCTATCTATTGGTATTAAGTTCTTGAAAATTTTAATAAAAACGTTTTGTTTTTTTGTCAACTTGTCGCAAAAAGGATTTTTTTTTATTACAGAAATCTTTCCTCTCAATAACATTTACAAGATGGAAAAATAATTTTATAAACTTTTTAAAACTGGCAGAATTTTTCTCGAGCGTTCAAATACTAAAAAAATTATTTTTTTTTCTGGATATATATACATATTATTTTACCGAGTTGTTTAAAATAAGATATGTGTATTTTGAAATTAGGAAAGCTATTAGTCTTTGTCTAAAAATAATTACTAACATGTCGATAATTGTAATGAAATTTATTTATCCAACATTATTACTTGATAAAATATGAGTAAAAAAGACCAATTTGAAACAAGGTTGAGATTTATAAAAAGAGTAAAAGCCCATTGTTAAGAGTTCATTAATAAAAAATACAACTACTAGTATATATTAATTTATATAATGAAATCTAGTATAGATTAATTTATATAATGAAATTATTTGTCTCACATTAAATTATTGAAAAAAAAATAAAAGCTCATAAAAAATTCGCTAAAGAAATACCAAATTATTTTCTTACTTCGTCTAAATCCTCAGAAGTGGGGGATATGTTATCAACACTATTTTCTTCACCCTCAGTAACTATCGTATTGGAATGGATACTAAAATCCAGACATTTTGGTCCTTCATCAGCGACAGAAGTATTGGCGTTCTCCTAGAAGTTTTTTTTTTATGAAATAATAATGGTTGAGACTTAATTTTTATGAAATATTTTATTTATATCGTTAAATGAGAATATTTTCTTTTATTTATTACTAAAAGTCGCAAAAACAATAAATATCTTTATTGGGTTATTATTTACTCTACAAAATTTCTTTAAAGAAAAAAATAAAAAACGAACAAATGTAGAAAAAAAATCCGTAGGCACAAGATTTTAAAAAATTTCTTTTTCTACAGCCGCGCGCAAAATAACTAATTACTAAATTGAAATGAAATCGCAAAATCGACGAATGTCGTGGTTCCTTATTTTGCGTTAAATTTTGAACATGGAACAGAAAATTCTCATTTTTCCCGTCGAGTATGCTATGAATAGTCATGGTAATTTTTTTTTTTTTTATTTATGCAGCCAGTACACTACAGAAAAAACATTTCTAAATGGTACAAAATTTACAAATACTAATAAAATACTACATATTACATATTACATATATCTAACATTAAAATCAAAATCAAAACCAAAACAAATTACTTAGACTTTAGACTTTAAACTTTAAGATGGCCTTTAACGTGGTTAAACCAATAAGAAACACATCGCAGTCGGAGTAAAATCTATTGTATGTACACATTAAACGGTGTGCAAAAGCATTTAAGCCGTAGTTTGTCCTGTGATACCTTTCGTGAAATAATCGTATTTGTCTTGTGTTTCTACCGGGAATTGAAAATAGTATCAAATTCAACAGACTGCTACAATTTATGTACCCATTTACTAATTTATACAGAAACAACACATGTGCGTTCCTTCGCCGAGTCTCCAAGCTCTGAAAACCGCAGAGCAAAAGTCTTGTCGCATAGGGCACATTTTGATACGGAAAGTGATGTTTGTATAAAAGGTATTTAACGAATTTGTTTTGAACTTTTTCGAGTCTATTGATGTGACAAGCATAACTTGGAGACCACACGACTGAACAATACTCTAAGACACTGCGCACTAAACAACTATAAATACTAGTAAGCGCCTTAGTATCGCCGATGTGCTTTGTGTTCCTCTTAATAAAACCAAGTAGTCTAAATCCTCTCAGAACGATATTGTCAATATGCTGGTTGAATGTCAAACCACTGTCGAATATTACACCGAGGTCATTTAACGATGACACATTTTCAATGACCGAGTCTTTAATTTTATACACCGTTCTGAGAGGATTGCGACGTTTATAGAAAGTAATAGCCTTACACTTGGAAACATTAATATTTAAAAAATTAGCCTCACACCACACAACGAAACTGTCAAGGTCAGACTGCAAGCAATCAGAATCTGCAGAAACAGTATTAAAAAATTTTAAATCGTCTGCATACAGAAGGCAGCGTGACGATTTAAAACAAGAAATGACATCATTTACGAACAACAAAAACAGTACTGGTCCGAGATGTGACCCCTGAGGGACACCTGAAGTTACAAAAATTTCACGTGAAACAGAGCCACAAACAACAACACGTTGACGACGCAGAGACAAATACGACTCAATCCACCTAAGGTAGTACCCCGAAATGCCGATATCACAAAGTTTTTTTAGCAATAAAGCATGACAGACACTGTCGAATGCCTTAGAAAGGTCCGTATTAATGCAATCAACTTGATCACCAGACTCAAGAGATGTCAAAAGAAAGTCCTGATATACTGCTAGATTAGTTGCAGTGGATCGCCCTGAAAAGAAACCATGTTGCTCTGGTATTATATAGTTCTTATAAGTGTTGAAGATCTCATCTGTAACCATGGACTCGAGAAGCTTAGGGATAGCAGACAGCAGAGAGATTCCACGATAATTAACTATTTTCGTCCTGTCGCCAGACTTGTAAATGGGAATTAGATTTGAATATTTCCATGACGAGGGGAAACAGCCGGTGTCCATAGATCTCTGAAAGAGAGTTTTTAAAGGGGCCAAGAGTGAACTGCAGCAATTCTTCAAAAGTATGGGAGGTATGCCGTCAGGACCAGCCCTCTTAGAAACATCAAGGGACATTATTTTATCCCTGATTTCATCGACAGTAAAAACGTGAGCAGATAAAACGGCTGAGAATTCTATAGGTAAAGCACCAGAAATGATCGAATTGGAGTGATCCGAGTAGCAAGACTGAAAATGTGTGGCAAAGGCATTGACAATATCCATAGGTTCACCAAGCGCTAGATCGCCATAATGCATAACATTTGGTAGTCCGGATGACCCCTTTAATTTCTTGATGTAAGACCAAAAGTGCTTGATGTTCTCGGGAATCAAAAGTTCAGCATTGGTAACAAACGTCAAGTAACATAAGTCCGTCCGAAATTTGACATCTCGTCTGATGTCGGAGTAGGCGTCATAATCGTTCTGAAGACCTGTTATTTTAAATTTCTTATAAAGTTTATTTTTTTTAGTGATAAGATTACGGAGGTCACGATCAAACCAAGAGGGATATTTCATCCCCTTTATAGTTTTCTTAGGCACACAAATATCCATACCTTCAAAGAGAGCCGAGTAAAATTTTTCAATTGCCAGATCGATATCAGAAATTGATGTAAGAAAATCCCAATCAACATGGTTATAAAAATTATTCAAATCCTTGAGGTTGGCAATATCAAAATTATAGTAGGTGGATATGGTATTGTTTTTCAGTACGGGGACACTGCAAATATCAAAGTAACATTCAATCGCAGGATGGTAGGTGTCAGTATTAATTAAAGAATCGGAGCACATCAAAACAGATGTCTCCTGAAATTCGTCAGCAAAAACGAAGTCCAAAATTCGACCAAGACAGTTACGGTGAGGATTGATTTGTTGTAATTCTAAAAAGGCCGTGGTATCCAGCAAGACCTCTGCCGCAGGAGAGCGCAAAATAGCAGGAACCAATATATCATCCTCGAAAGTCCATTGAACATTGGGAAGGTTAAAGTCTCCGCACAAAATAAACTTGTGACTATCATATTTGTTCCTCATAGATTCGCAGGTATGACAAAAGGCTTCATAACATTGAAGTGATGAGTTCGGGGGAATATATACACAGCAAATAATAAATTTAACCTGATTTGCACACAATTGAATCCAGACATCCTCATAGAAACCGCTAGCAGCCATAAGTACGGAAGACGAATTCAGTCTCCTAGATGCCGCGATCAGGACTCCGCCACCACGCTGACATTCGAGCAATTCGTAGTCTCTGTCTCTACGATAAACGAAGAAGGAACCATCAAACAGTTCGGAATTTGAGATGTCATCATTTAGCCAAGTCTCTGACAAGAGTATAAGATCATAACAGGAGGAGTATGTAGACCTTAAGAGTATATCGGTTTTTGTACGAAGGCCTCTCACATTCTGATAGTAAACTGATAACTTGGAGGAGTCGATGATGGTCAGAAATTTGAACTATCTACTTTGTCGGCTCGATAAGCGCCAGAAACGTTAGGGTCTAAAATATCAACCCGACTGTCTGTGCAAAATGTAGCTGCCTGCAATCTGGCGCATATATAACTAACCAAATTCGACTTATCGCTGTAATTTAAATATCCATAGGAGGTATAACAAAGCAAAGGCAGAAAATAAACACTCTGATTAGATATATCTAAATTTTTGATTATAACGTTGTTGTGCCCTTCTATAATTTTGTTTAAGACAGGCCTATTTTGATGAAGAGGTGGGCCTATAAGAATTAAATTAGTGTGAGTACAAGTTTGACAAAGTTTTATGACATCATCACCTTTTATAGTGATACCTTTAATAGCGTGTTCCGAGCCTAAAAATACAATAATATAATCATTTCTTGTAAAGTTCTTAGAATAAAGAGAGCATAGTTTTAAAATTTCAGATAGAGTAATTCTTCTTTGCCACTGACAATTTACGTCAAATTTATATTGGGAGAACTGCTTAATTAAGTATGTAAGGCCACGAACATTTTCATCACCAATAACTAAGGTCTGACGCTTTCTCACGGCACATGATTTAATAGTAACATTAGAAGATATCGTCTGAACATCGCTTGCAGTAGTTGCCTCAGAACTAGAAGGGGGGTGCTCTCCTGTTGGCCAGGCAGAGGAAGAAGGGGCAGTTTGGCTACCACAATCACGCCTATCAGTAGAGTACTGCAGTGCATCTAGCTTTTGTTTTAGCTCCTTCAGATCCTTAGAATAAGCTACATTTTCTTGTTCCAGTGTTTCAACTGAAGTACGT
>JAEQML010063765.1:0-22776 GCA_016904865.1 Pissodes strobi
TTTAAAAATTCTCAAAGATGGAGCATTGTATAAGTGAATGCCCTTTAATAGAAAACTCCTCTGAAATGTAGCCCTCCTATGCTGCTGCGGTACAATGCGACCCTTGTTTCTTGTATTGTAGTAATGAGTAGGCTGACTGCTCAGAAAAGCTTCAATGTTTTTATGTACGTACACGCACACTTCTAAGATATAAATTGAGGGAACTGTAAGAACGCTAAGTTGCTTGAAATATTCACGACAGCTGTCTCTGTAATTTAGTCCAGCTACGATTTTTAAACAGTATTTCTGAATAATAAAAATTCTTGAAATATTGTTTGCATTACCCCAATTAACAATTCCTTACCTGACATGGACAAAAAAAGTAGCATAGTACAGAGGTAAAAGAATACCTTGACTGCAGTGCCTAGACAGCTCTGTCTTAGTTTTCCGGCGAGAGTCTCAATATGACTGATCCATGAAAGTTTACTGTCATATACTACAACCAACAATCCAACGCATTCAGATGATTTAACCTCGGTGTCTGTTTCTGAGAAATGTGTAAGGTCGTGACTGTGTATACCAAGTCTAAAGTTAACTAAAGCCGTTTTGGCCAGATTTAAATTGAAATCGTTTTTTCTTGACCAGGTCATGATATGTTTGTATATAAGTTCACACCCTTCTGTCAAGGACTGTAAACAATCTGCAGTTACCAAAATATTCGTATCGTCCGCATAGCATACAATATGTACATTAGCTAAAGCTTGCAGATAGCCTATGAGATCATTGACAAATACATTATAAAGCAGAGGGCCAAGTACGGATCCCTGGGGAACTCTCCTTTGCAAGACGGTAGCATTACTGGCACATCTATCATTAACACAAACATATTGTCCTATATTACTTAAGTACGAACGGATAAGCGCCAGAGATCCACCTCTAATACCGTATCGCTCCAATTTTAGAAGAAGGAGTTTATGCGGCACCAAGGCAAAAGCGCGGGAGAAGTCAACAAAAAATAATCCGGCGGTATAATTTCTGCTATCCAGTTTACTCATTATTGTGGACGTAAATTCACACATGGCCGACTCAGTACTCATCCCTTTAGTAAAACCATACTGACGGCTAAAGAGAACTTTATTTTTACAGAAAAAAGAAGCTAGTCTGTCCTTTATAATAATTTCAAAAACTTTTGAAAACTTGAAAATAAACTTGGTGCCCTGCAATTGGAATATTCGTTAGGGCCTCCTTTCTTAAATATTGGTCGGACAACTGCGAGCTTGAGCTTCAGCAAACAAAAAAATCATGTTCAAAATATGAGCAAGAGGCTTACAAACATAAAGTTGGCAGCAACTTATTAAATTATTTGAAATCACGCCCAGATGAGTTTGATATTTTTAACTTACCAACTGCATCTAGAAAGTCATTCTACAATACTGGTGCAAAAAATATTGTAACATTAGCACGTAAGAAATCTAAGTCGTATATACAAAACCTGAATTCAGTGCAGTCTGCAACTCTTTGAGATAATGTAGTTCTTCCGTCATCCATGCATCAGAGAAGTATTTTTTTCCCACCAGAATTTTTTTTCGGGGAAAATGTGCCTGCAAATAGTACAGAAAATTAATTCCATGCATGTTCAGAACTGTTAGACTCATAAACCGTCTCCCATGCTTCTCCAGACAAGCTGTTTACAAAAGATTGTTTGATATTTGCATTAAATATTCGTCGCTCTACATATGTATTCTTCTTCTTTGGTACTGATTTATCCAATCTTAGTACCTGCGAAAAGTGATCCGAAAGATGTAAATCACGAACATATGAGGTAAATGCACCAATTTCAGACGAAACCAAAAAATTATCAATGCACGAGCTAGTCTGTAACCATAAATAGACCCTTGTGGGTTTATTTATGATTAGTTTGGGTTAGTTTGAACTAACTAAATGAACTAACCTGTTATTATTATTATTTAAAAAATCTAAGTTAAAATCTCCGCCAATAACATAATCACAATCAGTTGATTCCAGCTTGTTAATTAAGCCACAAAACAAGTCTAAATAGAGTGGCCGGTAGACGACACAGATAACTACTCCCTTATGCAGGTCTTTTATATACGTAGTTGCGCACTCAATAATAGCCTCAATACAATATTCCCGTGTTGAAAATGGGAGTGCAATAAAACATGAATTTTTGTTTTTGTACTGCTCCATGAATACTGTTCCTCAATTAAAGAAAAAATTTCTAAAACATTTGTATCAATTTGTTCATCATTAACCCAGTGTTCCGATATCATAAGAACATCAAAGTTGTTGTTTCCCGTAAAAGTATGATTAATATCAAGTATTTTATTTGGAATTCACTTATTGTCGAAAAAACTTATTCTGGTCATTATGAGGCGGCAAACTACTGACATTTTCTTGATACACTTCATTTAAAATATTACTAAGACCCACTTCGGTATCCAAACAAAGGTCGACCTCTGTGCTTAATGCATTTACGACATCATTCAAAATACTACCTATTTCCTGAATATCTTTATTACAGGCACGACCTTTACTAAGATTATTACTACTAAAATTCAGGTTAAAGTTGGTTTTATGCAGATTTAAATCTTGACACAAAATTATTTTCAACACAACTCTATTTGTTGATTCGCCAGTCAAAATATAATTACAAATCGCGCCACACAATTTTTGCTTGGTATACCAATATAGCTTATTCTTTCTCACATTTTCAAAAACCCTAATTGAGATGTTATTTAGCAAATTAAATTTGTTGATACAATCTAAAACTTTGTTATAGAAAGTAGACACCCTCATGTCATACTTCACACAAACAACAAGATTGGTAAACTTTCCCACTTAAAGCATATTGTCTAAATCTTTTTTTCTAAACCTAGGATAGTTATTTAGATTTAACGGCAACGCCACAAAGTCTGTTTGCCCACATTGTCTTGTTCGGTTAAAAATGTCATGTAAATTAACACTTTTTTGGTGTGTTTAAGGTTATAACTTTTTAGGATATCACTTGCGCTTACCCCGTTTATATCGTCCTTTATTTTGTCCATATTTGTACATCCTGTTAATGTTTCTTGTGTAACTTGATCGTTGTTGTCTTTTTCTTCAGCAGCTGCGCATGAACTAGTGTTATTGTTTAGTTTACACTGGGTTCCCACTTCACATGCCTTCCTTATTTTTCCCTCTTTCCTTTCAAGTGTGGTTGGCAATTTCTCTGTTTGGGTAAAGCACTCCATTAAGTTTGGGTCGCTGCAGAAATTTGAAATATTCTATTTTCTTTGTTAATATTTTCTATTATAGTTTTTAAATTAATAACCTTAATTTGCCGTTTAAGATATTGCAAGAGATAGTTTATTTTTTGTTTGTTTTTTTCGTTCTCATCACCTAATTTTTCACATTTATCCTGAAGATCGGCAAGTCTATTTTGTAGTTTTAAAATTATATTCTGACTAGTGTTCCTGTTATTGCCACTTTCGTCATCATCACAAGTAATGCGTGTATAGCTTATGTTGGAAGTACTTTCCGTAAGTTCCGTAATTGTTAACCCTTTTTTTGTTCTTGGTCGTAAGCTCATTTTCAACGATGCGCCCTCCATATCTGATTAAAACCAATTCGGAAATGGAATAATAATCCCAGATAACACACTGCAATTCAATGGACAGCTTATGGATGTTTGCTACTGGACATATGGCATATCCATTGGATATCCACAATTTGTCCAAGAGACATTCAATGGAGATCCATTGGACTATACGAACGACAAAAGCATGGATTCCAACTCTTGTCCATATTGGGGTTCATTTTGCACACATTTTATTAATAATCTATGCTCGATTGTATAGGGTTATTTGTTATATTTCGATATTTGTTAAGTTAGAAAAAAAAGAAGATCTATTTCTGAATAATTAAAATTTCTAATCAAAAGTTTAAAAATATTTCTGCAAACGTCAAATTTCGCTGGTCGATAACTTTCTTAAATATATTATACTTTATGATAGACTTATTTGGAATTAGAGAAAATATCTTTATATTATATACAGGATAAAAAAATTGACAACCTGCAAAATGACAAATTTTGAAAAAAAACAAACAAAAACTTTTGCTTTAATTATCTTTTCTAACTTTACATGTAACTAAAGCCCTAGGGGGTGCTCTTGAAATATAAAAATTACCCTGTTTAATAAAATAAAGCACGACTCAAGTATAGGTTAAACGCGATCAAAATACATATTTTTGGTAGTAAGTATTTTTGTGGTATCCCTCGTAGCTTTCGAGTTATAATTTTGCTCGCTTGCATCTCTATCTCAAAAGTTATAGGAATATTGTTTTTTTTTTCGTAAAGAACATTTTTGTTTGTCTTTGTATTCTGTATACAAAAAATAAAATTTGAAGTCGGAAGGAAATAATACCCGGTAGGTTCCAGTAGGTTTCGGCTCCTACTGGTCAAAATAAAGGTAAGGTCGATATAAAAATACGATTTTGTCCGATTGGCCGATATTCGTATATTTACTACCGGAACCTAACGGTTAGGTTCCATTCAAGGGTTATAATTTAGAGGCCAAATGGAAAATATGGATATTCTTAAAATTTCGTTATGGATTAAGTATGGTTCCCCTAGGCTCCTTCCGCTAAACATAATCAGCGGTAGATTCCTGACGAGGTTGAATTCGAACTCAGGACCGTCCCTAACCCCCCTAACCCACATATTACCCGGCCTAACGATAGCAAAATTCCCTATTTAGGAGTCTCTATAGGAGACATAGGGACTTGAATTTTTTTGGGTGGTTCCGGCCGATTACGGACTCACTAGTTCAAAATTTACAACAAAACCCGTAGGAGCCAAATTAAAAAAAAACCGTCCCCTAAATATAAGAATAAGTTCGGAAGCGTTTTTCTTCGAATTAAGGGTCGAAAACGACGATTTTCCACTTTCGAAAAGTTTAGGCACCCGTAAGTATGAGCCGCGGATCGAAAATCGCAGATATTGCTTTTTAAGTCTCGCCCGTGAGGTGAATAATTGTAGGTCCGTTAACCCGCCCCCCCCCCCCCCCTCCGCATTGTTTTTTTTTCTCCAAAATGCTAGCACAGGACCTTGAGGTCTAGCACAATTTGTTTTAGAGCTAGCACACGCATAGTAATAAGGATGTCCTCTTATTTATTCGGGAAGAGAAAGAGATGGCTCGGTTAACGCTAGCGCCCCCCCCCCCCCCCCCTGTTTAGTTGCAATACTGGCTAGCACAGCTTTTTTGGAGCTAGCACAGTGTAGGACAACTAGAAATAATGCTAGCACAACTACATTTTTAAAAATAATAGGCCTAAGCACACTCCTATAACATTTATCTTTACCAACACTCAAAAGAACCCAAACGTTAATTTGGCCCCCCTCACCGCATTTGTGGTCTATTATTTTCAAAAATGTACTTGTGCTAGCATTTTTTATAATTGTGCTAGACTGTGCTAGCTCCAAAGAAGCTGTGCGAGCCAGTATTTCAATTAATACAGGTGCGAGGGTGCTAGCGTTAACCTAACTCCCCCCCCTGCCTAAATTGGAGGATTATGAGTGTTCTAGCTCTAAAACAATTTGTGCTAGGTTGTACTAGATATCAAGGCCCTGCTAGTGATGTGAAGAAAAAAAAACAAAGCGTGGGGAGGGGGGACAGGTTAACGGATCAAATTATTTTTGGATCTCGTTCCAAGAATATAATTTTCCGACCTCGGCCGTCTCCTACCGCGGAACCTAT
The DNA here is from genome assembly GCA_016904865.1 of Pissodes strobi. Lineage (NCBI taxonomy): Eukaryota > Metazoa > Arthropoda > Insecta > Coleoptera > Curculionidae > Pissodes > Pissodes strobi. Next base: position 5,736 of record JAEQML010063765.1, read on the forward strand.
TTGTGGTAGGTTCCCGCTTAGGTCAGATTCAAACTCGCAGTCGTAGAAAACTTTCAGCCGATTATCTACAAGGCCTCTTTTTGGGGCACCTAAATAGGTGCCGGTAGGTTCCCAAATTTTTTTCCGTTTAAATCGCTCTGGTCCGAACTGCTACATCGATGTCACCGATTTCGGCCGAAAAAAAAACTTTTTTTCTGGAACCTGCCCGGTAGGCTCCACGGTCAGATTCGGTGTTTTTGACTCGAGTACCAATTATGCCAAATCACAGTTCACGGTCCATTTAACCAAAATGGTTGTGCTAGGTCTAAGCTTGCTGTTTTAACCGAAAAAGATTAGCTGAGGGGCGGCCAGCAAAAATGCATTCCATCCCCTATATATTCGAGTGTAGGGGTGTGCTAGCTCTCAAAATGGTTGTGCTAGATCTAAGCTTGCTGTGCTAGCAATTTGACTGCAAAATATTAGCTGATGGGCGGCCAGCAAAAATTCACCCCATCCCCTATATATTCATCTGTAGGGGTGTGCTAGCTCTCAAAATGGTTGTGCCAGCCTGTGCTAGGTCTAAGCTTGCTGTGCATAACACTTATCTTTACCAACCCTCAAAAGACCCCAAACGTTAACTTAGCCCACCGCTCATTTGTGGTCTATTATTTTCCAAAATGTAGTTGTGCTAGCATTTTCGCTAGTTGTGCTAGACTGTGCTGTGTGCTGGACAGTATTACAGATATGCAATGTGCGAGGGGGGCTGGCGTTAACCTAGCCCCCTCGCATAAATTAGAGGATATCCTTATTAATATGAGTGTGCTAGCTCTAAAACAAATTGTGCTAGGTTGTGCTAGATCTTGAGGTCCTGTGCTAGCGTTTTGAGGAAAAAATCAAAGCAGGTTAAAGGACCTAAATGAAACTAGTCATTTGGATTAATTTGACTGCGATGTAAAATAAGGCATTGTTGGCGTATGACCACGTGATCTTCCAATTGAAATTCCAGACAGGATCACGTGGCACGTGTGATCGAACATGTAATATTTTTCCTTTTCCTAAAAGACACAAGGAACTAACGCAAAATCGCAGATGAGGACGCGTTGAATTTTTATTTGTTTACTTTATTTTTTTGGTTTATGGTATGGTAGGTGAAAGTTTCCTTTCACTCTCCATAGTTTATGAAAAGCCAATTTAAAAAAAAAAATTAAGTACAAATTTAATTGGTGCCTAGAAACATTTGGTTTTAATTTTAATAAAAAAATTATTATTAAGGCCAACAAAAGTATATAGTTTGGACAGAGAAAAACGGCCATTCATTGGCATGCTAAAAATGACTAATCAATGAATATCCATTTTGGATTTATGAATGTACTGGATGGTATTTCGGATGTTCAATGGTCATAAAATAAACGACGATACATTGACACGCCACAAAAGGCTCGCCAATGGATGTTGATTTTTTGTCCATACTGGACGGTATTTGGACAAATTTCGGATGTCCATATGAACATCGTATGCTATCTGGGATATCAACGCAGTGTTTTTAAACTTTAACATTTTTAGATGCACCAGCCTGCAGAATTTGAAAAACTTCATCAAAAAGACTCTTAAATAAGTGGTTCAAACACATTCGCAAAATATATGTATAGAAGAACTTTTAATATTAATTTTTGATTCATACCTATTAGCTCTGATCTTAAGTGTAATTAAGAACTATATTCTTTCAATAATATACATTTCCTTCTAAATTACAGTTTGCAAATGTGTTTACGATAACGATCATTTTATGACAAAAGGCTTCAAATTTATACCTGGCCTTGAAGCCCAAAAGCTTATTTTCAAGGAATACATTAACAGGGCTCTGGCAAGAAACGCATATTCCTATCATTCGTTCAGCTGTTATCACAAAGTCAACAGTCTAAATTTTTCAATATGGCACAAGAATTTGATATTTTTGCGGAAATTCAAGCATTAAAACTTCAGTTCGTAAATTCCACCAAATCAACCGAAAAGTTTGAAGAAGAACGTAGTAAAACTTTCAATGAGTTATATGCTGAATTAGCTGAATTGGAAAAAGCCGAAAGAAAGAAAGAAAGAAAAAGAAAATACAAATCGTTTGCGAAATTTGTAGAAGACAGCTTGCTGGCAATGGAGCAGAGTGACGCAGACAAAGCGATTTTAGAAATGGCGAAGAAATTGTACAAATACAAAAAACCGGATGTGACGCTGGAAAATTCCAAAACTAAGTGATCAGTTGTTGTTAAATAGGTGTGTGTGTTAATAAATTTAATATATCTAAAAAATTGATTTTGATTTCGACTATTAAAATTCAATCAATCAAAAAATATTATCTGTAAAGTGGTTTAGCAACAGTTATCTGTTTTTGTTCATAATATGTTTTCAGTGACGCTCTAAAATATTAGCACGCCGTTAACGAATATGTGTTCAATAATTATTCAACAGCTAAACGAAGCGATTAATTTGATTACTCTAGTCAAGGGTGGTGCATTTTGCAAGAAAATAGGCAAGAGGCCGTTTTATGTTGAATTGACCAGGCTAATCGGAATAAATAACTGCATGGATAAACATCGGTGGCGCATCACTTCTTTTGTATAAAATATCAGAAGACGTGCGTGGAAGCCACTGATGCTTGGCCGTTTCGTTATATATCTTCGAATAATAGCCACCATAATTATTCTTCCAGAATTCCCATTTCTCATAAAAAAAATCTCGTGACATTCTTGTTTTCGAAAATGGAATATTAATATTAACGCAGTGTTTTTAAAGTTTAAAATTTCAGGGCGCACTTGCCTGCAGAATTTAAAAAACTTCATCAAAAACGTCTTTTAAATGAATTGTTTCAAACGCATTCGCAAAATTTATGTATAGAAATCCTTCTAATATTATAATTTTTCAATACATTTGCTACTAAATTTCAATTTGTAAACGTGTTTACGATAACGCGTCTATCCCTTGATGGCAAAGGGCTTCAAATTTATACCTGGGCTCGAACCCTAAAGCTCATTTTCTAGGAATACCATAACAGGGCTCTCACAAGAAATGTATATTCGTATCATTTCTTCAGCTATTATCGCAAAGTGACTAGACGAGACGTCGGTTTAAATTTTTCAATATGGCTCAAGAAATTGATGCTCTTGCGGAAATTAAAGCAATAAAAATTCAGATCGCAAATCTCATAGAATCAACCAAAAAGCTCGGGGATGAAGTAACGGAAATCAAAAATAATGTGCAACTAACGAGCGAAATATTAAATAAATTAACAATTATTGAAGTCGAAGATGCCGAAAGAAACAGTTACAAATCGTTTGCGAAATTTGTAGAAGAAAGCTTGCTGACAATGGAGAAAAGTGATGCAGACAAAGTGGTTTTGGAAACGATGAAGATATTGTACAAATACAAAAAACTGGATGCAACGCTGGAAAATTCCAAAGACTAAGTGACCAGTTGTTGTTAATAAGGTGTGTTTTAATAAATTTAATATATGCGTATACAAAAAACTGATTCTGACTTTGACTAGTAAAATTCAATCAATCAAAAATATCTTCCAAATGGTTTAGCAACAATTATCTATCTTTTATGAGTAAAGATATATAAGAATCCCAGTATTGAGAGCTAATAAGCTTAAATTAAGAAAAATATATTTGGCTAAATGTGATATGAGATAAGATTCTATCCAGCGCTGATTTTTTTACCTATTTTTCATAAAGTCGACTAACTCAAAAGAAGGTTCGATTCGTGAGCACCATGGGTATGTGCGTTCTTTAAAAGCCTTTAATAAAGTTGCTAATCTACAGTGCAAGAAAAAATCAAATTTTCATGTTATGTGATCATTAAAAACTTATTAAAAAAATGCTATAACGATGTAATATTCTTCAGTGCAATATATAATTCAAGTTAGAAAATGTTAGAAAGCTATATGCCCGCGATGGTTCAAATTATTGCTACAGGGTGTTGATTTTTTTAAAATAAATATAATATAAAACCACATATTTTATTATGAAATGTTATTATATAGCGCCACCAGAGGCGTCCAAATGTGATACGCCACTGTCATTATTTGTTGTTGTCTATATTTCTTATTATTAGCTTGGTCATAAAAACGACCTCTCGCATTTTCCTCGTAAGGTGCATCGTTTTTGACATTTAGCAGTACTGACGAATAATTTTTGAACACATATTTCTTAGTGACTTGGTAATATTTGAGGATGCGGTTTTATAAGCCAAAATCCATATGGACATGCACCGGTTTAAATTTAATAATTATTTTTTCAGTGGAGGCTCATGGGATTTATTTTCAGAGGGAGGAAGCAAAAAAATATAAATTAAAATTACTAAACGTAGAGACAGTTTTTAATAAAAAAAATATCTACGAGAAATACTGTTCCGTGACAAATAAATTGCTTGGCTTGTCATGGCATAAAATAGGCTTAGGCGCTAGCAGTTTTCTCAACCGAAGAACAGTTTACCCAGTTCGATTTGATTTTGACAACAAAGAAGTAACTGAGCTACTCTGTTATAACGAAATTAGAAGAATGAACTTTGCTTTTAAAAGAATGACAAGTTTTTAATTTATTTATTTTGTGTACCCCCTCTGAAAAAACCAACGAGGCGCCACTGGTCATTATCAACAAATTTAAACCACTGTATGTCTATATGAACTTTTAACCTTAATGTGATTTCAATGAACTACAACACACCCTCACACCATCAAATATTAGCACATCATTAAGGAATATGTGTTCAAAAATTATTCAACAGTATTGCTAAATGAAGCAATTAATTTAATTATTTTAGTCAAGAAGGGTGCATTCTACGAGAAAAGCGCAGGAGACGTTTTAATGTAAAATTAACCAGGCCATGATAATCAGAAAAAAATAGCTGCATGAATAAATGTTAATGGCTTCTCACTTTTTTTGTAAAAAATATCAGAACGCATGTTTGCGTGAAGACCACTGTTGTTTGGTCGCATCGCTATACAGGGTGTTTCAGAAGTTCGGTACATACCTCACTGGAGTGATTCCTTATGATATTCTAAGAGAAAAAGTTCATATGAACATGTGTCCAAAAATGCACAGTTCCCAAGATACCCCATTTCCCATCCCATTTCTTTAGGGCACCAAATTCTACATCAAAAGCTGTAATAAACTGGTTATTATTTTTTTTCTCGAAAACGAAACAAGATACGAAAAGAATTCAAGAAACACAAATGTTGTATTTTTAGTTGCCTAATACAAAAAAAAATTTAAAATGTTTAAAATAGTCAGTGGCGCACGTTTTTTTGTCAGTAATATTCAGTATGATGCTCCCCGAGACGCCACTGGACTTTATATTTTTAATCTAATTAGGGCTAGATGAGCCCCTTATTACAATAGATAACACTGCCAAATTTCAACAAAATCAGTAAAATCATATTTAAGATATTGACAAAAAACTGATTTTTTATAAAAAGTTTGACACCCTTGGCAACTGTGCATTTTCGGACATGTTCATATGAACTTTTTCTCTTAGAATATCATAAGAAATCACTCTAGTCAGTTACGTACCGTACTTCTGAAACACCCTGTATATCTTCGAAAAATTTTCTCCATATTTACTCTTCCAGCATGTTTAGTATCTGTTCTTTCACTCTGACGTCTGACTTCAATATTTTTAGCCGCATAAAATGACTATTGCCCCAAAAAGTTCAAAAAAGAGGGTGCGGTCAAACCGTAAATTACTAGCCATGGAGTACCTAATTGTTTAGTTTATCTGTTCTCTCACTTTGACGTCTAATATTTATACCAAAATTTAAATTTGCGATCTAGGTCACTGGATTCTTTTTACATTCAATATTTTTAGCCACTTAAAATGAGCATTACCCCAAAAAGTTTAAAAATGAGAGTGCTGTCGGATATAGTAAATTAGCAGCCAGGTTGTAACTGTTTAGTATCCGCTCTTCCACTTTCACGTCTAATATTTTAATCAAAACTTAAAATTCGCATCGTCAGCCACTGGATTCTTTTTAAGTTTAGTATTTGTAACCACCTGAAATGATCATTGCCCCAAAAAGTTCAAAAATGATCTTGCGGTTAGATATAGTAAATTACCCGTTCTATAATTTTGACGTCTAATATTTTTACCAAAACTTAAGCTCTTCAACCTCAGCCAAAAGATTCTTTTTAAATTTAATATTTTTAACCATTTAAAATGACTATTGCCCAAAAAAGTTTAAAAATGAGCGTACTTTCGGATATTGTAAATTAGCAGCCATGTGATAATTGTTTAATGTATGATCTTTCACTTTGACGTCTAATATTTTTTCAAAAACTTAAAATTTGCAATTTCAGCCACTGGATCCTTTTTAAATTTTATATTTTAAATCACCTCCTCCATTGCCCAAGAATTATCGTGCGGTCGTATGTAGTAAATTACAGCCATGGGGTGGTTGTTTAGTATCCGCTTTTCACTTTGACGTCTAATAGTTTTACCAAAACTTAAAATTTGCAGCCTTAACGACTGGATTCTTTTTAAATATAATATTTAACATCACTGTCACAAAAAGTTTAAAAATGAGCGTGCCGTCGAATATAGTAAACTTGTTTAGTATCCGCTCTTTCACTTTGACACCTAATATTTACCCAAAACTTAAAATTGGCAGCCTTAGCCACTGGATTATTTTTAAATTTTATATTTTCAACCACCTATATTCACCATTGCGCCAAAAAGTTCAAAAATGGGCGTGCAGGCGGATATAGTAAATTAGCAGCAGTGAGGTAATTGTTTAGTATCCGTTCTTTCAATTTAACGCCTAATATTTTTACCAAAATTTAAAAATTACAATATCCGCCACTGAATTCTTTTCAAAATTCACATTTTTAATAACCTAAAATGACAATTGCATTAAAAGGTTTCAAAAATGAGCGTGCAGCCGGATATAGTAAATAAGCAGCCACGAGGTAATTGTTTAGTATCCGTTCTTTCACTCTGACGTCTAATATCTTTTTCAAAACTTAAAATTTGCAACTTCAACCACTGGATTTCTTTTAAGATTAATATTTTTAACCACCCAAAATGACCATTGCTCAAAATATTTAAAAATGAGCACGCAGTCGGATATAGTAAAATAGCAACAATGGGGTAATTATTTGGTATCCGTTCTTTCACCTTGGCATCTGATATTTTAATCAAAATTTAAAATTTGCAACTGCATCCACTGGATTCTTTTCAAATTCAATATTTCTAACCACTTAAGCTGGTCACTGCCCTAAAAAGTTTAAAAATGAGCGTGCTGTAAATTAGCAGCCGTGGAGTAATTGTTTAATATCCGCACTTTCACTTTGACGTCTAACATTTTTTATCAAAACTTAAAATATGCAACATCCGCCACTGAATTCTTTTTAAATTAAATACTTTTAATCACCTGAAATAACCATTGCCGCAGAAAGTTTAAAAATCAGTGTGCAGTCGGATATAGTAAATTAGCAGAAATGGAGTAATAGTTTTATATCCGCTCTTTCACTTTGGCGTCTAATATTTTTACCATAACTTAAAACTTGCAACCTCCGGTACTGGATCCTTTTTAAATTTAATATGGTTTACCACCTGAAATGACCATTGCCCCAAAAAGTTACAAAATGAGCGTGCAGTCGGATATAGTAAATTAGCAGCCATGGGAAAATTGTTTATTATCCGCTTCTTATCTTTGATGTGTAATATTTTAACCAAAACTTAAAATTTGCAACCTCCGCCGCTGGATCCATCTTAAATTTAATATTTTTAACCACCTAAAATAATCATTGCTACAAAAAGTTTAAAAATGAGCGTGCAGTCGGATATAGTATATTAGCAGCCATGGGATAATGTTGTTTGGTATCCGCTCTTTCACTTTGACTTCTAATATTTTTACCAAAATATAAAATATGCAAGTGTAGCCACTGGATTCTTTTTAAATTCAATATTTTTAATCACTTAAACTTACCATTGACCTAATAAGCTTAAAAATGAGCGTGACGTAATATAGCAAGCATGGAGTAATTGTTTATTATCCGCACTTTCACTTTGACGTCTAACATTTTTATCAAAACTTAAAAGTTGCAACCTCCCCACTGGATTCTTTTTTTAAATTCATATTTTTAACCACCTAAAGTGACAATTGCATTAAAAAGTTTGAAAATGAGCGTGCAGCCATGAGGTAATTTTTTAGTATCCCTTCTTTCATTTTGACCTCTAATATCTTTAACAAAACTTAAATTTGCAACTTGGACCACTGGATTTTTTTAAGATTAATATTTTTAACCACCCAAAATGACCATTGCCCAAAAAGTTTAAAAATGAGCGTGCAGTCGGATATAGAAATTAGCAACCGAGGGGTAATTGTTTGATATCCGCTCTTTCACTTTGACGTCTAATATTTTTACCAAAATTTAAAATTTGGCATCTGCAGCCACTGGACTCTTTTTAAATTCAATATTTTTAACCACTTAAACTGACCATTGCCCTAAGAAGCTTAACAATGAGTGTGTAAATTAGCAGCCATGGAGTAATTGTTTAATATCCGCCATTTCACTTTGACGTCTAATATTTTTATCAAAAGTTAAAATATGCTACCTCCGCCACTGGATTCTTTTTAAATTAAATATTTTTAACCAGCTGAAGTGACCATTGCCTCAAAAAGTTTTGAAATAAGCGTGCGGTCGGATGTAGTAAATTAGCAGAATTGGAGTAATTGTTTAATATCCGCTCTTTCACTTTGACGTCTAATATTTTTACCATAACTTAAAATTTACAACCTCTGCTACTAGATCATTTTTAACATTAATATTTTTAACCACCTGTAATGACCATCGCTCCACAAAGTTTAAAAATGAGGGTGCAGTGAGTTATAGTAAATTAGCAGCCATGGGATAATTGTTTAATATCTGCTCGTTGACTTTGACATCTAATATTTTACCAAAACTTAAAATTTGCAATCTCCGCCACTGGATTCTTTTTAAATTTAATATTTTTAACCACCTGAAATGACCATTGCTCCAAAAAGTTTAAAAATGAGCGTGCAGTCGGATATAGAAAATTAGCAGCCACGGGATAATTGTTTAATATCCACTCTTTTACTTTGACGTCCAGATTTTGACCAAAACATAGAATTTGCAACCTCAGCCACTCGATTCCTTTTAAATTTTATATTTTTCACCACCTACAATGAAAAAAGCATAAAGGCTGTAATCGACAGAAAGGAAACCTATATCCGAGCTAGAAGGTGAGAGCTACAGCGACTCTAATATGATCTGATAGCGTTGAACAGCAACTGGAAATAAACCTGTAAATCCTGTAAATAAACCTGTAAATTCTGTATAATTGAGAAAAAAAACTAAAGCAAGATGCAAGAAGGAAATAGCAAAGAAAAGAAAAGAAGGACACTTACCAACATTTTCATCCTCCTCTCTCTCCTGAAGTAATGCCGGAAGCAGTTCCAGGAGATAGCACCCACCAAGGATTCCGTAGGGGAAGGGTTTTAGTGGGTCGGCAATGCCGGAGTCCCACACTCTCCAGAGCGCCAGAATACCAATGCTCTGGGAGTACTCAGACACGTATTTCCTAATCCCTACATATAAAAAAACCACCTAGAATGAAAATTGCCCCAAAAAGTTTCAAAAATAGAATAAGCGCGTCTGGACTTTTATCCAAGATTGGAACAATCGACGCGTGCTTACCATTTTCAAGTCATGAAAACATTTTTGATATTTCGACATAAATCGAATCTATTCAAATTAAATCTATTTCAACCGTTATATGTAGTTTAAATTTTGAATGATGTACTTTATTAATGAAGCTTGTGTAGTAGTGCTCATATCGAACTAGCATCATTCATAACATTTTACTACAATTTTTTTAGGGGTAGTTAATATAGCGGTTCTACAAACAACATATAAATTGCACATGTTTTAACCTATTTTCCAGCCGTATGAATTCAGTTAAGAATTAATTAGCTTGATAGGGCGTGTTTACATAACTCATGCTGAATTCCCTCTGTCAGAGCGGCCGCTAGGGGGATGATGTTGCATAACAGCAATTTATTAGCATTTGCAATCATGAATGATAATCAAAATACGTGTAGTTATTTTAACATGCGTTGGAATGAATATACCGTATACATCGAGCAAATTGTTTATTTGTAATTAGTATAAAATTGGATATTCGTGGTGTATAGATTTCTGCATCTGGTGGAGTGTGGGAACTCTGACTTTTGCAATTCTCCTAAATCTTCTTAACGGTAGAGAAAAAAATGGTTTCACGAGAACATTCGGTTCCCTCCGACCTGGGTACCTGTGTCAATGGGTATTTCCACTGGCTAAAAACTATGAACCGGCACAGACGACGCTGGCTAAGACTTCCGATTCTTCCTCGGGGAGACGAAACGGTCTCTGCATGATTGCTACGTGTCACCCAATGTGGCGACGAAAGAGCCGCGACCCGACCCGTGTTGACTCGACCGAGAGCGAAGCGGAAGTGTTTAACGGTTTTATTAACATCATATTAATAATAATAATAATAATAATAATATTTATCCATGATGTACATAATGTAAATATTTTCACACGTCAAATATAAAGATAAAACTTAAAAATATACAGTTTAAAAAAGTCATGAAAGTTGTTTTTTTTAGTTAAAATATTAATAAAACAAAACACAGTATATTAACAAATAATAAATAAGTTTGATAGACAATACAACATAAAGCAATAAGACAGCTAAGGCAACCGCCTATAAGCCCCTGAACAGTTGCTACTTTAAACCATCGAAATTGTTATTGAAATATTCCTTCAGGTCATAAAAGGCCTTCACCTTGAGATTATTTTTAATTTTAGACTTAAATAGATGGTAGTCCAAGTTTTTAACACACAGTGGTAACAGATTAAATAATTTAACTCTAAAATGGTTTATCCCATCCCTGGCCCTGGCAGTCCTCTTATAGTTTAAGGAAAAATTATACTTATTTCTGGTGTTGTAGCTGTGATAGTCACGATTATACGCATAATCACCCATATTAGCCCTCACATGGAGAAGACAACTCAATATATACAAGGAAGGAAGAGTTATAATGCCCAAAAAGAAAAAACTGGTTTTTTTACTAAGGCCACTCGTAAGATAGTCAGCGTGTTTCTCCCATGTAAACCCAGAATCCAAGTAAATGCCCAAAAACTTCACAGAGCCATGCGGCTCCAGATGCCTTAACCCATTCGACAAAAACCACTGTTGCATATCGGACTGCACAATTTTGGTCTGCCGATCAAGGTCAGTCAGACTATCAGCCCTCTCAATTGCTGTGGTATCATCTGCAAAAAATAACAATCTTCGTGCTGGCCAATGATACACACTATGGAATGTCATTCACATAAATTAAAAATAAAATTGGACCAACAACAGAGCCCTATGGCACCCCATGTACAACTGGCTTCCTACTTGAAGTAGTCCCACCATATGTTACATATTCCCATAGATTGGACAGATACGATTTTATTAGATCAATTATGTTTTTATTAAAGTTATATTCAAGAAGCTTATCTGTCAGTAGTTTGTGAGACACGCAGTCAAAGGCTATAGCTAATGCTTGCGAAAAAGCTTTCGGTATGAGGAACCGGGGGTTGTCGGTAAATTGGTTTAATGACCCACTCAGGAAAATAAGAAGAAAATTCTCAGTGTTGACCCTTATCAATAAAACAAAACTTGGCCTTTGTACCTAGAAGCACAATAATCGAATACCTAGCAGCAGTATCAGCAATAAATTACAGTCATTTACGGTTCTGGTAATCGTCAGTCGGCAATGTGGAGTGTCATAAAAATCAAACCTTTTCAAGCAGGCTAAGCAGATACAAAATATATAAAATTAATACCTAAATTCCTAACAACATTTTTGTAAGTATTGCATCTACCTTGCCGAGAGGTACAAGGGATATTTCTGGGTTTCTAATCCCAAAGCCTGCCATTGTTTTGTTTTTTCCTTTATATAACGATGTAAAATAAAATCATTAATTAAAAAAAGCATACACATTTTATTATTCCCCTCCTTACGAAGCTAATAAACCAATGTACAGCCCTGTAGGCTTTCACGCTACCCTAAAGGTAGTTAACAATAAGGATTCCATTTGAAGTAGGGCAATTGAGAACTACGGAGAGGCTCGAGCGATTGTGTTTCATTTTTTGAAGTCATTCGACAGGGTTTGGCATGACGGATTGCTCAACAAACTGCCGTGCTTCAGACTGCCAGCCTCCCTCTGCAGCTGGATTATCAGTTTTCTTAAGAACCGATCTCTGCACGTTTCAGTTGATGGACATATCTCAGACACATTCACCATTAACGCGGGCGTGCGTCATGGCGCAATACTTTCACCAAATCTGTTCCTCATCTATATTGATAACCTGCTGATCGAAGCGAATAATCCTGTTTACAGTTCTGCAGATGACAGTACTCTTGTCTTCCCATTTAGAAAAGAAAAACCTTTACCGGCGACTGAGACTTATCACCGCAGGCAGGATCAGATTACAGCAATTAATCAAGACCTGAAGAAAGTTCAAACTTGGGGCGATAGAAATTTGGTCCAGTTCAATGCAGCAAAGACCCAAGCAGCGACGTTTACTAAGAGGGCCAATTGGCGGGCCCTGGCATCATTATGGCATGATCGACCATTCTTTCATCCTCGTAAATCATACTACTGGGTGTCTCGGTCAACAGCAATATGTCCTGGCATGACCACGTTGGCTGGTAACGTCGCAAAATCAGCCTCCGAGAATCTTGGTGCGCTATTTCCCAACAAAAACTGTACACACCGCATCAGTTGCTCTTGCTCCACTAAGCGCAAATAAGACCGTGCTTGGAATATTGCTCAAACATCTGGGGTGCCGCACCAAAGCACACCCTAAAGCTGCTGGATTCCATTCCGAAGAAAGCTGTGCGTCTCGTCGGCGACTCGGAGTTGACCCGGAATCTGGATATTCTGGAACACCGCAAATATGTGGCAGAAATGTCCCTGTTTTATAGATACTTTCACGACAGATGTTCCCAAGATTTGGCCCGCCTCATCCCGCCCCTGACAACACCTGTCAGACAGCCGCGACAGACGTCAAGAGCGCACCAGTTCATCCTACCGCTGAACATCGCTTTACAAGAACTTCTTTGTCTGGCGCCCTGCATTACTGTGAAACTCATTCCCAGGACATTTGTTTCCCCTAGTTACAACCTACAACTATTCAAGCACCGTGTCAATAAACATTTTTGCACACACACCGCTCGTCGAGCGCCATAGCATCTCTTTTTAGTGTATGCGCCACTGCCATAAAAAAAGATGATCCTGACAACTATCGTCTAATATCTCATCTTCTCAAGTATCTTTTGAATAATCAGATGACTGCCTACTTCGAGTGGCACTTATTGTTCCTGCAGAGCCAGTTTGATTTTCGAAACAAGCTGTCCAACTTTCTAGCGATAAAAAACTGTTTGAGTGTGTGACTCGGGCTTTAGAGGTTGGTGATGATACGTATCCCTCGTTTTATAATTTTTCCGAGGCATTTGATTGCTGCTGAGGAAGCTGCCCTGCTATGGCTTCGATACCTATCAGAGAGGGTGCACTACGTACAGTCTTCATAATACGAAGACTCAAGATTTAAATTTTACACTGAGAAATGCACACCCTCTCGGCTTGCATCTTGATGAGCGGGTGAAATTTTTGGGTGTTGTTCTCGATCCGAGACTGACTTGGCTTGATCCTGTTGAACAATTGAGTGGAAAGCTGTCTGGAATAATATTTTTAATCAGAAACCTGTCCAGGATACTCCTGGACGCTCGTGACACTGGTGGTGGCATATCAGGGATATTTCTGTTCCAGAATGTCTTAACTGGGGACACTAAGCGCATTCTAAGAGAATCTGTGAGCTACAACGTAGGTGTGTGCGGATGATGGCAGGGCTGGGATGACGTGATTGTTGTCGGCAGACCTTCAGAGATTTAAAACTGCTTACCACGAGAGGCATCCTATGACAAATATATTGGATACAATCCCCAGAAAGCTTTTATACCGCTCAGGTGTCCCATCACATTCTATCCAAAATATATAGAATATAGCCACCAAAATAGGATTTAACTTTCTATTCTAAATATGTATCGTTTTTATTTTGCTATTACTTGAATTGCCATTGAACTTGATAGAGAGTTGAATTGTGCGGTGATGTTGTGCCCTTTTGCCACTCCAGAATTATAGGTAATATGCATGCTAAAAAATAGTAATTAAATGCAAAAATAGTGGACGTTATTGGCAAGCCATTTGGACACGCTGCTGAGTACTATTTGTGCACTCGATCACTATTTCTTTACTTTAACGTAAAGCTTAAAATTCTATCAACGTACTTTTAAGTTTGAGACCGATTCAATTACAAAGAAAACAAATACAAATATTTTTTAATAGAAAAGGAAAGTCTGTATTTATAGCGAACCTTCGAGTAAGCCACGGGGCAAGGTACTTTATCATTAATTGCAATATATAGAAAAAGGAAACATTTCACAGTGGTGAAGTAAACCTTCGAGAAGCAGGTAAAAAGGGTCGAGCCGGGCGTGTGCAACACTCCTCCTTTTAATATATTTTTTTAAATGTATGAGATGGAAATTTTAATAGTTCTTCTCGCACCAACACATCAAATGGGGACTTTTTCATATAAAAAACCCGCAACAAAAAGCAGAGAGGAGTCCTTAAAATCCATTCGTTTTAGCTAGAGACTGGTTCAATTCCACTCGCCAAAGCTTGAGACTAGTTTCCCATTCAAATTTCCACATATTCGGACAGCTATACATATAATTTCTTAATTATCCGAGAAATTGAGCATTTAAGTAATTTTGCTGAGCCAAATAAAATTAAAAACCAATCCTAAAACTCCAGCCACGGGCGCAACTCGCAGGGGAATCGAGGTGGTTTCCTTACAGGTAAGTAAATTCTTTGGTTTTATTGAAATTATTTACGATTTAATAGCTTGACATCATTTTAAGGCAGGGTCAAACTTTTAAAACTAATGCTGTAGTGTTATCAGATTCTCGTGAATTGCGGAATTTTGATTAGGTTTCGGACTGGGAGATGATTGTGACCAAATATGTTCAAGTAAACCTTAACCTTATCTCCGAATAACAAATTTGGGCTAATGAATGCAACAGTGGCTAACAATTATAAAAAATAGTACAATGGACTTACGGGACACTCAAATATTCTTTCGGGACCACCTCCCACCCTCACCCCTTGTGACGTAATCTCCGTGGGGGTATCTTAAAATCTATATATTTTATATACGCCCTCGATAGATCTTCATGCATACTAAGTGGTATGCATATGCTTTCCATGTGGGTAATGTGAATTTGCAGACAAGTTCTAAGAAGCAACAGAGATGCTAGAGGAACTGGAACTAGGATCCAAAGGATTTGGGCTAAATATTAACATTAACAAGACAAAGTTTATAACTAATATGGTCATCAGTGAAAATCTAATAGTAAATGACACGAATATTTAGCAAGTATAGCCATATAATTACCTGGGCGATGAAATTTGATTGGGGAGAGACAATCAGACTTGTGAAATCGGCAGAAGAATAGGCTTCACCAGGGTAGCCTTTGAAAAACTGAGCTACATGTTAAGACCAAATAGGTCCCCATGTACCAAAAGAGAAGGATTTATAATCAGTGTCTTTTGCCTGTGTTAACATAGGGAGCCGAATCAATGACACTAACAAGGAAAACGGCAAATAAAATAAGAGTGGCACAGAGAAGCATGAAAAGCGCAATGTGAAAGACAGGGTTCCGAAAGTTGAGGTGAGAAGAAGAAGTGAGGTCACAGATGCCATTGCAAGAATATTAAATCTCAACTGGAATTGGGCGGGTGACCTGACTAGAATGAACGATGGCAAATGGACAACAAAAATTAGCGAATGGAGACGAATGAACGTCAAAATATAATACATAACCGAATACATTTTTCCTTTAATATACAAACTCATTTCATTTTCTATACATTTTTAGTACATGTTAACGCTTAGATTATGTAAATTCGTATTGCCTTTTCTTTAAACTGTACAAGTAAAGTGAAAAATTACCATTTAGGTTTTATTGCCAGTAATGACTGATCACTTAAGATATTGTAATCATTCAAGATAATCGGTTAACAAGCATCTACTTTAAAACCTACAACCAAACAACGTCAATTCAACAGGATCTTAACCAAGTTTCATTATTTGACAGACGGCTTTAGTTTCAAACGAGTTTTTTGAGACTTCACCACAGAAGCAGCGGACCTCCTCCTGTAAGTGGGTGACTGTTGGAAATAAAAAGCTATTTATTTATTTATTTATTTAACCGACAGTGGCGATAACTCACCGTTGTTACAACCACGTCCAAAGAACCTTGGGCTTTAGATACAACGAATGTGCCATTGGCAGGGGCGTTTCAATTTGTAGTTGGAATACATCTCTGTATCCTGGCATAGCTTAAAATATTTTCCACACCTCCCATGAAAACGGCATTGACGCATTTTACCGTTCTTCTTTATGCGGCTGAAATAATCCGGTTGCACCTTTTTAATCGGGGGACCACCCTGTAAACTAACAACTTAATGAATATTTAATGAAAGTGTGTTCCCAAAATAAAACCGAACATATGAGACGAGATATACATACGAATTGGACTTTTATCTACATGATGGATTTATTGGTCCCTATAGAGCCAAGTGTTTTTCTAATACACCACTTGTGTACGACAATAAATATGTCTCATTTTTTGCCAGCATATTAGAGGCAAAACGTAGCATATTTGACGACTCAGCAATCCTAATATGTCTGTCCTGAGTGATATATTTGGAATCTGGATGTGGAGATATTAGTTTTCTTTGAATTGTTAAGGAACAATCTTAGGGGATATTTTAAGGAGCAGTAGTTTAAAGTCTTGCTTTAAGCTCCAAGTAGTTATATGTATAGAGAGGGAGGCGCGTAATTGATTAAAAGTAGCGATTCAGACTTTGTTTAACCTCCAAGTTAGGCC
>JAEQML010063766.1:0-22775 GCA_016904865.1 Pissodes strobi
CATAAGTAGCAACTCTACTATAAGAAATTCGTTCCATTTTGCTAGTCGTTTTTCTTTTACCAGCCCATTATTTGTTGCACGTCTTGTGACAAATAGCCCTAAATTCTGAAAAGTCAGGAAATATTCAGTCTGCAAAAAGCCCATTTCATATTTTTACGTTTCTCATATTTCAGGGCAATTGAGGTGAAAATTAACCCTGCAAAGTAGGTACCTGATGTCTTGAAGGGCCCTCTGTGTTAGTGCGAAATTACGTTTTAAAATGGTACACTTCAAACTAAATTAAAATGTGCTTTAAAATATAATTGTAAATAACTTGTACTTAATTAGTTTAATGATGTTTAATAAAAGCTCAGATTTCGCCGTGATAAAGCAGAAGTTAGTACGAGATTTTCTTGAATTATTAGGCTATTAGCTCTTTTCACGTGGAAAATATTTCTTCATTTTTCGGTTTAGATATAAACCACTCTAACTTGAAACGCAGGCTTTAACGTACCTCTCTTCAAAACCAAAAACGTTAATAATGCGGCATTCAAAATATTCACATTTCATGACCTATCGACTAAGCTACCGGGTGTTTTAATATTAGGCATATTTTCATTTGCCTCGAAAATTAACAAACATCAGTTTCCTTTTTTGCGTGATACAATTCAATGATTCTTAGTCAAAATATAAAAAAAATCGGAGATTTTTTAAAACTTTCACTTTTACCCGAAATATAACTTTTTCAAGATAATTCATAAGGCTGGAACTTAAAAGTAAGCATTACTTTAAAAAATTGACTAATGGGCCCTTCGCGGACATAACTTTGTGCTTTTATATACATTAAATCTTATCAACCCTCACTTTCATATAATTGTGGCCAAATCAAGCCTCAAAACCATGCGCATTTTAATTCAGCTCACTGTCTAATGCAAGCCTAGCCCAGGCTTATCTATTTTCATATGCAACGTTGGTTTTGGTTGAAAAAGCTAGATCGTGAATCTCATCAAAATTCAGTTTCAAATAATTCTGACCAAATCAAGCCTCAAGACAAAGTGAACTTTAAAAGCAAGCCTGAAATTTTGAATCGATTTTTATATGCAAGGTTGGTTTTTGTTGAAAAAATTACTTCGTGAATATTAGTAAAGCTGAGTTTCAAATAATTCTGGTTAACTTAAGCCTCAAGAACATGTGCATTTTAATTTAGCCAACTATCCAACGTCAAGCCTAGCCTAGCCTTTCCTATTTTTATATGCAACGTTGGTTTTGGCCGAAAAAATTACATTGGGAGCCCAAGACTATGTGCATTTTAATTCAGCCCAATCTCAAATGTCAAACCTAACATTTTGACCCTATTTTCATATGCAAGTTTGGTTTTTGTTCAAAACATATTATCAAAGATGAGTTTCAAATAAATCTGGCCAAACCAAATCTCAAGATTAAATTCAAATTCAAAAATAATTTATTGGTCCAAAAAATTTACAAATTTTTAGCGACAAAGCATGGGAACATATAAATAAGTTTAAAATACATACAACCAGGTAAAGAAAGTCAAATGTACACTAACAAAAGGTTCATTAACGGAAAATTTAAGAATAACTCATAGCGTGTCCCGGTAGAACTTTTCCAAATTGTAGTATGCTTTACTCAGAAGCAATTTCCCAAGTAAAAAGCGAAAAGATTTTAGAGTCTGTATAGATTTCAGGCTGCTCGGCAGGTGATTGTATAATTTACGACCCTCATAAATGAGAGATTTCTTAACTAAAGTAGTACTTGGGATAGGTAGAGGTAAATTGAGGTTCAGACGGGTATTGTAAAAAAGAGAAGGACTCTGAAGCCTAAAACGATTTTTAAAAATAAGAGTAGATGTCTCCAGAATAAAAACCGATCTATGGGTTAAAATTTTTTGAGCCACAATATGTGTCCTACAAGAATCTCTCTGACCTATGTTGACAGTAAATCGAAGTGCTTTTTTTCTGGAGAACAAAAAGCATATTTAATATTTAAAAGTCCCTGATTGGAAACACCCCAAAATGGGATACCATATTTCAGGTAGGACTCAAAAAGCGCCAAATATACATTTCGCGCTAGTTGTAGGCCCAACTCCTCCCTAACAACTCTAATAGCAAAACAGCCGGATGAAAGTTTCTTTCTTACTCAAGGTTAAAATATGGTCCTCAAAATTTAGCTCACCATCAATTAGCACGCTAAGAAACTTAGACACTGAAGCATCTGGAATCCAACAGCAGCTCCGCCACATCACCCAACAATGTGAGTGTTGGTCAAGTTCAAGCAGAGGCGATTAGAGTTAAACATTTCTTTAATAATCCTCACATCACTCACCATAATTTCCTTAAGTCCTACCAGATTCCTAGTCTGCCACAATACTGAGGTGTCGTCAGCAAAAATGGTAAAAAAAATTGAGGTTTTAAGGTAGACAAGGTCATTGATATATAACAGGAGCAGGATAGGATCCCTGCGGAACTCCGCAGTCAACTCTCAGGCCAGAAGACCTTCCTCCTGAGCTCACCACAGTCTGAGAACGCCCCTCAGGAGTGAGTCACACCCCGGAAGCCATATCTCTGTGCATTTTAATTCAGTCCAATATATAATGTCAAGCCTAAAACTTTGAATCTATTTTTATATCCATGGCTGGTTTTTGTTGAAAAAAAAATACATCGTGAATCTTATCAAAGCTGAGTTTCTTATAATTTTGGCCAAATCAAGCCTCAATTCAGCTCAAGACCTAATGTAAAGCCTATATCTTTGACTCTATTTTCATATGGAAGGTTGGTTTTTGTTGCAATAATGATATCATCAGGGTTAGTAATAACAAAATTGCGTTTCAAATAATTCGGGCCAACCAAGTCGCAAATATTTATAAAAAAAACAATCAAATGGGCGATACATAGATTTAAACCCTATAAATTCCCGGGAGTAGATAAAATCTTTCCAGCCTTGTTACAACAAGGTATAAGGCACCCACTACCACACATTTAATCAATCTTCACAGCACTGTGCTATATTCCCAAAAACTGGAGGAAAGTTAAGGTAGCGTTCATATCAAAGAAAGGGCGACGATCACAAGAGGAACCCAAGTCTTACCACTCCATTACCTTAACCTTCTTCCTTCTTAAAACAATGGAAATGATTATCGATAGGCACGTCAGAAGCAAATTCCTTTCTAATGCTCCGCTGCATGCAACACAATTCGCATACCAATGCAACACGTTTTTCCTATTGAAGTTAAAAGTAAAGATTTTATTTAAAAACAAACCTAGCACTTGAGAGTCGTGTTACAAAGCCCGGCCCCGGTAGTGGGGTCGTAGAGCGCCACCAGTTTTTCCCAACTAAACTGAAAAGGCTCCGCTGGTGTGCGAGGTGGCTAGGCACGCTTATTAAATCAAAGGAACTCAATCTTAATTTAACAAGAAAACACAATCTAATTTAAGGAACAATCTATTTGCTACTAAGTCTTTTTTTTTTAACACAGCCACAATACTATAGTAAAACATTTGACTATTTAAATGCAAAGGATTGTCAAATGACTATTAAAGTAATTGATAAATAGAGTACAATATGGAGATTGTACGGAGACCAATTCTGTTGTTAACACTCGGTACGGTATGCCTTACAACTAAATGTGCTAAACTCTACAATCCGAAGTGATCACTGATTTTACCTCAGTTAATTACATACATGTATGCGTGCTAGTAGCTGCACCAATTATAAATATAGCAATAATAGTAGGTAGTGTTAAATGGCCACAATAATTAAATCAACTGACTCGATAAATGAGTTAAAAAAAATAAAATTATTGAAAACTATCTTATAGCTCGACTGTCAATGCTTGATTTATATTAAAAAAAGGAAAATTAAGAGCGATTATATTAATCGGTCAGATAAACAAATGAATAAATGAAAAATAAAATTAATGAGAACTGTTTTAGAGCTTGGCAGTAAATGCTTGATTTATTTTAAAGAAATAAGTGCGATTTATCAGTCGGACAGAAAAATAAATGAATAAATAAACTCAAGCTTCTTTCTGTACGATACCACTTAGATCTGGTCGAACTCTGGTGGAGGCGCCGGGCATCTGTTGGTACGGCAATGGCACTGGCCCCGAGGGTAGAACCAGCAGAGGACTTGGCAATAAAATTGACCCAGAGATAAGATTGGCTCTAGTGTAGCCTGGAGCTAGGATCTGTAGCCAAGTGATTGAATTGGCCCGGAGAAAGGTTTTGTAGCCCGGTAATAGAACTAGTGGCTCGGTAATAGGGCTGGTAGCCCGGTAATTGAACTCTACAATAACCCAATACGTATTAGACAAAGCCCCTTTACTTTAATGAAAAAAGCTATAGCTATATTTTCTTTATAAAACAAATTCCCCCCCCCCCCCCCCCAATTATCAATGGACTTTCAATGACCATCCGCAAATAAAACGAATACTAAGGTACAGATAACTTTAATATAAAAAAGATAGGTACGAATCACCCCTAAAAGAAAATATAAACTTCCCCATAAATATGATGAAAACTAAAACACATTAAAATAAAAATTCAGATTTGATAAAATGGAGTAGCTAAGATAAACCATGGAATTCGAATGGTGGACAATGTACAAAAAAAGATTAACACAGATAAGGCAATTAAATCGTTAATTTAGACAAAAAAAATACTGTAGCAATAATTACCTCGCTCGTGTGTACGGATTACTGAAGTTTCGATGGTCTCGGTCTTGCAAACGAGCTCGAAAAGCTTCTAGTGCAGAAGTTAAATCCAGAACAGAAACCAACACAATATATCTCCAAAGAAAGGGTAGTATTAAATCACAATACTAAATGTTGAGTCTCTATGGCCGCATTCAAGCAGAAAGCTGCTCTTCTCACCGAAGGGAATTTCTAGAAGGACTTTCTATTCGTTTCAGTCAATTTGCCCTTCTCCTTCCACGAGATTAAAAACTACGTCAAATCAGCAAGAAGTGATGGGCTGAAGCATGCCAAGTGGTTCGATACAAGGAATAATTTTAAGGTAATAAACGACTTAGTTCTCGTTTATTAGGATGGTAAAACGACGGCGGGAGCCACAATTAATGCGCTGAAATTAAATTGTTCAAGAAATATTAGAAAATGTTCCCAAATGAAGTGATAAAATTTTAAAAATCGAAATCGACAGCAGCCATTATAGGAAATAGCCCATTCTTCTTACCCAATGCCATCGACAGAACCAACCGAATATTGCGAGCATTGCAGCATGTCGCGTGGAAAAAAATAAAACAGAGGTCTCAAAAAGATCTCAGAAATGATCAGCTGGTGATCGGAATTAAGGAACCGGGAGTCCCAAAAAGATGAAATATTCAAACCGAAAATAAAATATGAATTTGACGAATCTAATGACGCCTAAGAGCAGGTTTTATTAGCAGAATTCTTGAAAATATAAATCAGTTCACAAAGCTATCCTAATAACAATAATATCCTATTTTAGTGATTTGATCCAACCTAAGCGATCTGTGCTTCGCTTATCAACTAAAATAAATATAGTCACAAATACAAATATATCGTTTACCTATATTTAGAATAGAATTAATTTACATTAATAAATGCGGCAATTTTAAGCTTATTGACAGCGATTCGAATCAATAAATTTAGAATTAATTAACCTCTTTTCGATAATTCTTAACGCAAAATACAACATTTTTTCGCAAAATGCGGCGTATAAAATGAAATTTAAAAATATTTGACACTGGAATGTTACACCAACCATCGAAATCTACCACCCATACTCTTCAAAATCTCGTCCGCGATATAGAGAAGGCACTGGCTGAAAAAGACGTGGCGCTGTGTGAATCCATGAATCCATTCAGCGTTCCATATCCCGCAGAGAAGTGGAACCGACAACTACACTATGGATGGAAAACAACTTGAGGGGAAATCACTTGTCTTGTACACAGCGAAGGAGTGGGTTCCGAAGTTTACGGACCTCGGTGTCGAATCTTTGCCCCTTTAGGAAACACTCCCACCATAGCCATCTCTGAATGTGCCAAAAAAGGCCTAAGAGGTACAAAGATCTATATAATATCAGATGGTCAAGCAGCCTTAAAAGCGCTAGCATCTAGCAGAATCAGTTCTCAGCTGGTGTGGGATTGTCAAATGGCTGAAGATCAACTGGCAAACAGAATCAGACTCACCCTAATGTGGGTACCAGGGCACGAGAGTGTGGAAGGCGACGAAGCCGCTGATCAGCTCGCCCGGAATGGTGGCAGACTGCCTTGTGTTTGTCTGAATCATTTTGTGGCATCACTAGAGGACACGTAATGAATGAACTCAGAAATTGGGAAAAAAGCGGAATGAGACACATTGGGCCAGTGCACCTGGGCAAAGCCAGGTTAAAAGACTCATCTCTCACTCGCCTAGCTACACAAAAAAGCTTCTCAAGCTACAAAAAAATTAGATAAAACTGGCCGTAGCAGGTGCCCTGGAGGTACCAAGAAAATGGAGAAAGCCACTGACGAACTATAGCTGAACTCGCCAAAGGTTGAGGCATCTCGAAAATTCCCTTGTGGCATCTGGAGATCTATAAAAGCTCAACTGTCGAAATATTTTGAGATTCTTAAAAGAGATAGAATTTTCGTGTAACATAGAAGGGTATAGATAAAAGATCAATTGTGGTCGACGTGGTGAAGGGTAAATCTTGCCGTGCGACCCCTCTACCATACCATACCAAGTCGCAAGAAGTGCTGATTCCAACTGAGTTTAAGAACTAATAATACATTTAAAGTATGACCGATACTTTAGTCGTAATGTAAAAAAAAATCTATTTTGCGTTCGTGTTGAAATCTTTATGAAAATCAAATGCGTTTCGTAATTAGAGTATTTCGACACCAATTTTTTATTTAACGTTGATAACACACCAGTCATGAAGAAGATTGCTACATGGAACGCAAGAAATATCTTTTAAGCTGGTAAAATCCACAACGCCACCAGAGAGATGAAATTTTGGGGAACAGCGAAATGAGATGGCCTAATTCTGGAGAATGTCACATCGACGACCTTTATGTCTACTATACTGGCAATGACGAGGTCAATCACTACAATGGTGTGGCGCTAATAGTCAATACAGAAGCACAAAAAACAGTAAAATCTTTTTTCCCGATTTCTGATAGAGTGGTATTTTTGCAGCTCAATTCTAAGCCATATAGTGTCAATATTATCCAGAGATATGCACCAACGAACGATCACTCAGACGAAGTTGTTGAAGCCTTTTACGAACAACTCCAAACCGCCTTAAATTTCACTAAAAAGTCAGAGATTACGATTATTATGGGTGATTTTAATGCAAAGATTGGTAGAGATTGGAGAGAGAACATAGTTGGTGGATATGGACTGGGTGTTGCGAATGAACGTGGCGACCGATTGTTCCAGTATTGTCAAGAAATGGGGTTTGTTGTCTCGAACACTTTCTTCAAGCTACCACCAGGGCGCCCGTACACTTGGTTTTCTAACGCCCATACGCCAGAGATGATAGTCAGAAACCAAGTAGAGTTTGTATTGATAAATAAATTTAAAATTTATCTTCAAATGATACTAGGATAAAAAAGAGAGTTTGGATGACTGACGAAATTCTGTATTTAATGGAAGAAAGGCGCTTGAAAAAAGGTCATCCAGAATACCACCAGATAAATCGCGTAATAAGGAACCAAATTAGAATGACCAAAGAAAATTGGCTTAACGAGCAATGTCGCAAAGTCGAAGTTCTGGAGGCTAAATATGACACTTTTAATATGCACAAGAGAATTAACCAAGCTGCTGGTATATACAAACCTCGACAAACTGGTATTCTCTTAGACAGTGAAGATAAAATAATTCTGGAAGTTAGCCACAAAGTAGAACAGTGATGTAGCTATATGAAAAACCTTTTTCAAGATGAAAGATCGAACACTCTCGAGCAATATACATGCGAAGGGCTTGATATAACTAAGAAAGAAGTCCAGCATGCAGTCTCGTTATCAAAAAAAATAGAGAAGCTGCAGGTCCAGATGAAATCTATTCGGAAGTCATTAAAATCTTAAAGAATGAGGAGTCACTGATCGTGATAGTGAAGCTTTTCAATATGATCTACCGATCGGGCGTCACTCCTTTCGACTGGCTTCAATCAACATTTGTAACGCTTCCACAAAAGAGATCGGCCAAAAGATGTGGCGATTACCGGCTCGTCAGCTTGATGAGTCACTTTCTTAATATTTTCCTAAAGATCATCCATAAGAGAATATATGCAAAATGCGAGTCCTTTATGGGCGAATCTCAGTTCGATTTTCGTAAGGGGTTCGGCACGGGAGTGGCCCTGTTTGGTATCCAGGTGTTGGGATGTCTCTGTTCCTGTTTATGTCTGTTTCATAGACTACGAGAAGGCTTTTGACAGAGTGCAACATGAAAAGATTATGAAAATCCTTAAAGACGTGGGCCTGGATGATAGAGATCTTAAAATAATCGCAAATCCCTACTGGTACCAAACTGCACAAATTAAAGTAAATCGACAAATATTAGACGAAGTTCATATCCGACAGAGTTGCATCCTTTCACCATAACTTTTTAACATTTACTCAACCAAAATATTCGAAAATGCCTTGGAAAGCTGTGCTGCAGGAATTTCCATTAATAGCGTAAACATAAACAACCTTAGGTACGCTGACGACACCGTTATAATCGCGGACTCGCTGGGGAGTCTTTAGATTTTACTTGACCAGGTGGCAACTAGTACTGCAGAATTTGGATTAAATTTAAACATCAAAAAACCAAATGGATGGTTATTAATAAGTACCCAGTTGGACGAGGTATTCTGTAGGTGCATCGAGCGCGTTCAGTCATACAAATATCTTGGATGCCGGGTCAACGAGAACTGGGATGATATGCATGAGGTTCGTGCCCGAGTTGAACAAGCCAGAGCATCATTTGTAAAAATAAAGTCCGTGTTGCCGAAGTCTGTCGTTCTCCAGTCGCATTTGAGCTACTACGTTGCTACGTCTTCAGTATTCTCTAGTATGGAATTGAGGCGTGGACTCTGACAGAAGCCATGTGTAAAAAGCTGGAAACTCTCGAAATGTGGACGTATCGGCAGATGTTGAAAATATCCTGGATGGGCCCAGTACGCAATGTAGATGTACTTGCAAGAGTGTCAATGGATCTCGAAGTCATGCCCACACTTAGTTGGAGTTCTTTGAACACATTCTCAGAAACGAAAAATATGGACATCTCAAATTAATAATAGAAATCGAAGGCAATAGAGGACCCGGTCGTCGAAGAATATCGTGGCTGAAAAACTTGCGACAATGGTATGGTGAGACTACGACAAGTCTCTTTAGAAAAGCGTTCGACAAAGTACAGATAGCGCTGATGATTGCTAACGTTCGAAGAGAACAAGACCCTTAAAGAAGAAGAAGAAGAACATATCTTTCACCTTATGTGAGGTACGTGAATACGTCATTTCTATGTAAATGTTTTTACATTTGAATTTGTTAGAACCTTAAAATGTTTAATTTAATTTATTTATTTACGGCTCATCCATTTACAATAAATTCAAATAGGGAAGATCAATTACAATAAAACTATAAAATTCATATCTATAAAAATTACAGCATTAAAATTATACTAATCCTATACATAAAATATTCACAATGAAACAAAGATTAAAATATCACCATAAAGTTATATAACATTTCTTAATTTCCTCTTAAGACTGCGAAGCGAGATGTTAAACAGACAAATATCCTGTTCCAGTATTAACTGATTGGCCTTAAGAAGCATTCCAGTAAGCGACTAATTACAGCCATAATTAGTCGGGTGAAACGGAATTTTAAAGGTACAAGTGTGACGATTTCTTCTGACTGCAACATTGAAGTCAATCTCTCCCAATAACTCAGGACAGTCAATACGACTCTTAAGAATCCCATGTAAGAAAGCCACATCGAGCATCCCACGCCTGACCTCCAAAGAGTCCAAGTTCAATCGTGAAAGAATTTCCTCATAAGCAAATTCCTCCCTCACCAAACCCGTTCTATAGGCAGCAATTCGGACAAACTTCCGCTGAACTCTCTCTATATATTGAATATCTACCTGATAATTTGGTTACCATATGACTGACCCATACTCAATAATAGGTCGAACCATGGCACAATTCAAAGCATGAACTGAGAGGCCAACAGTAAGACGTTGAATAAAGCCTAACACACTCATAGCTCTCACTACCATATTTCTGATATGTGTTATGAAGGATAGTTTACAGTCAAGAGTTAAACCAAGGTCCTTGATGACATCAGGTCTAAGCAAAGATGTGTCATTCAACTTATAATCATGGGTAGCAAATGCACCCCGATAAAAAGAGAAAATGTTACGTTTCGATATATTCAGGTTCATTTTGTTAATGGAACACCATCATCAGCCTGCAGCAGAGAATAGTCGTCCGCTGCGACCACCGATCGGAACAATTTAATGTCATCAGCATACATTAAAATATTGCTATGTTTGATGCAAGGCAAGAGGACCAGCAAAAATAGATTGAACAAAATTGGTCCGCAGTGATATCCCTGAGGGACTCCTGAGGGAACAGGTATTGGACCAGAGATGCATTGTGCCAACTTTACGAACTGAGTTCTGGCAAAAAATCCTAAATCCAACCCAAAAAAGCACCACCAAAGCCCAATGATCTTAGTTTAGCGAGAAGAAGGCCATGGTTGACTCTGTCGAACGCCTTTGAGAAGTCCGTATAGACAGAGTCCATCTGACCATGCTCCTCCAGAGTTCTGATCACTGAGTTCTGGTAAAAGACCATATTAGAGATTGTGGATCTGCCAGACATAAACCCATGTTGTTCTGGATTAATTATACCTATTACATCCCATGCCAATTTCTTGCTGACCAGACTATCGAACATCATCCAGACAGATGGAAATATTGATGTAGATAGAGATCTGTTGAACAACTCACACGAAGCTTTAACCAAAGTACAGACGCACTTCTTCAAGAGCACCGCAGGAATGCCATCAGGCCCAAAAGAGAACTTACATGGAAGACCGACAACTGCATCAAAAAGTTCAGATATTTCGACATGATATGAGGCAGCACCAACTAATTTAGTATCAAATTAAAAATTTGGGGTTTGAGTTGAGTCATCAGCCACATAAACTGAAGAGAAATATGTTGAAAACATATGGACTGTCTCCTCAATATCTCTGTTGCACTGATCATTAAAAACCACTGTGTCTAGTATGCTACTATCTGATCTAGAATCTCGAACAAATGCCCAAAAACTCCTTGGATTAGTGCCAAAATGGTTTTCTAATCTTTCCAAGTACCTCTGGTGGCAGACCTGGCGATACTCTCTGCACTGCTGTCTCAGGTGTGAAAACTCCATATACAGTTCCGCAGACTAAGCACTTTTGAAATTAGAATGAGCCTACCCTTTTACTAATGGTACGTTGCCTCATATGTGAGTCAAACCACTTTGGAAAGCTAGAAGAAGTAATTTTCTTTTGAGGCACAAAAATGCTAATGAAATTACCCAAGATGTTATAAAATATTGAACATGCCAAGTCCACCCCTGCACCCAGAAAAAGTTTCTCCCAATTAACATCAGCTAAGCAGTCATTAATTGCTAAAAAATTTTCCGATTTAAAATCATACACATATTAATGGCAAACAGTATTCCTAAAAGTTTGACAAACGCAAACATCAATGCACCATGCAGTATAATGAAGACTATTTTCAAAAATGACATCTAATGCCTCTATTATATGAATTTTGTTAAAGTCACTAAAAACTAAATTTAACATTACATTTCTATTATTTAAAATTGTGTTTAGCTGAGTTAAATTGATAAAAGCATAACTACTTGCCACTAAATTAGCAAAAGATGTTACTGGGCAGTCCACAGCAAGTCCAAACTCATCCACACTCCACTTGGCTTCAGGTAGATTGTAATCACCAACCATGATCATCCTAGCATTGGGATACATTTCCTTTGTATCTTCAACAGAATCGCAGTGCCTCTGATATATCTCTATGTTGGAAGCCGGAGGTATATAGAGACATCCGATAATCCAGGAGTCATCACCATGGTCGACAGCAACAAAAACCTGCTTCACACCCTTTTCAGCCAACTCTACTTTCTACTTTCATAGCTTTTAAATATTTTCTGGTGATTATTAGCACCCCTTCTCCCCTTCTCTTTGAAGAAGTATTCATGTCTCGATCCAGCCTAAAAACATCAAAGTCCGTTAAACCAAGTTCAGAGTCCGATACATCACTGGTTAGCCAAGATTCACTAAAAGCCAACATATCGTAGAAGCAGGAATTCACGCTTCTCTGAAATTCAGCAGCTTTTCTACTACAATAGCATCTTGGACATCCGGACAGTGCTTCCGAATGAGATCAGAGATGAACTCCTCAGAAATACCAGACCTAATTTTTCCAGCATAAAAAAATATTTCGCGAAAACATTTAAAAAAATGCTGAATGGAAAAAGGTGAGAAAAGCAGTCCTTTATAACACGCTTAAACGCACTTCTTCGCTGGTTTTTTAAACTAGGCACGTGCACTAAAAATGTGCGTTAATGGTAAACTACCTTTAAGATATTTTGATGCGATATCACGATAGTAATTACCCACTAACTTTACGTCACATTTTGCACCCCTCATCCTTCACGTCGACACCTGGTGTAATGAAGAATAAATCATTATTCCTGTGATGAACATGCAGATGACGTGCAGTTGTATTTCTCATTTATTAAAACAAATTTCCATAGAAACTACTGCTTACTAACCCAGCGATGATCTGTTGTATGAGCAATTTAAATATTCAAGAATTTATGCTTAAAAGATCAAAGTCTAATAAAGCTCGTGAATACCTCAGGGGGAGTAGAAATATTCATTTCAGAATTTGATGCTCATGTTTCAAATTTACTTCAAAAACTTATAGCTAACTTCGTAGATTATTTATTTATAACGGTCTCTATCACTCTGGCATTAGGCTAAAGTTATGCCATATACTCATCTAATCTATTTGAATGAAATATTTCAACACGGAGTTGCGGTTAGCCTACAACTAGGTCGACGTATAAAATCAAATCCACTCCAACAAGTTGAATAAGTCAAAAGGGGCTGAAAAACGTTTGCTCTTATTCTTGCCACGTAGATACTTACCGCTAATATTATGTGAACATTAATTTTATAACTGCCGCACTGTAAAAACTTTATTTCATAATTAATCAACTTGTCATCCACTGGAAAGTGGCCTGGGATGAAATTTAATTTTACAACAAAAAGAGTACATCCTGAATGGAAAGTTACATAATGTCAGCACTTAAAGAGACTTTTTGAATTCGCTTTATTTATTATCCAATACCAAAGGGCCCGCTTTCGCTCGTTTTCTGTGTAGCGACTTTATGTAATTATTTTCGCTTTATTCAGGTCATCTTGCATAAAGTCAGCGAGTTGATGGAGCGTTAGTATTTCAAAGCCGATGTTGTTGCTGATGGATTCTTGCTAAATATTTAGCGCCCGTTAAGTGCTCTTTGGGTATTTTACCACTACCTTTGATTTTAATACGAATCCTCAGCATTCCTGGATAAAACGTTGTTATAGTCTAGTTTAAACAATATTCAATATGGTTTTATATCACTGATCACTAATCATATCAAACTGCATGCTTTTCTTCTAGCTGGAATTGGCCAATGGCCTTAGTTCTCATCATGCCCAAAATCATAAAGAAAATGATCAACGAACAGCTCTTAAAATATCACGAATCATCAATGGGACATCTCCTGACTTACGTGACCTATCTGTGGACCAATGCCATCGAGAGCTATGGCGAATCTCGTGCAGTGGCTCTCAACATATCTAAAGCATTTCGTAGGATGTCAATCAATCATCAACTTTATTTTCAATTACATTATGTATGGTTTTCTTATGATTACGTATGTAACATATTGCTCGCAGAGCTCCTAAGGCTAGGTCCTAATCCTATGCACACTCTCCGCGGTACAACTCTTTGCGGATCTGTCACCACGTAAACACAGGCAATTTAGTATAGGTTTAGTATTCAAATTACATAAGACTACGGCCCTTCAATCGTATTGCGTTTAGTTGTTACCAACGGATGTTTGTTAAAATTTCTGATTTTTAAGTCGTGCGATGGTGATAAGAGTTTTACAGGGAAACAACACATCGAAAAACCCTGCTTTAGAATGACGGCACAACAAAAAATATGTACAGTATATATACACTTTGGTTAGCTCCTCCCCCAAGGGGGCGGTCGCTATTCGGCGAGCATACTGCCCGCTGTTGCAGGAATGACCAAACTAGTTAATTAGAAGTCATATTTCTCAAGCTCTTGAGAAAAAAAGTTTAATGTGACTTGAAAAATTGTCTGTTTACTTCCATCACAGGCTTCTAGAAGATTTGCGTAATCTTCCATGGCCTGGATGAGTTGCGGAATATTGACTAATGAGTTTATTCTATTTACAGCACGGTTAAGTTTTTGAAAGTCGCCTGAAAGGCCTACTGATTGATTGCCTGTACTTACGTTTTCGCTATTTACATTATTTACATTTGAATTAGACACACTATTTACACTATGGGTCTGTTTCAGCGGGGGGAAGTCTCTATTATAGGTTCTGCGGGGGTTTTGTGTCGTTTATTGCCATGCTGGCTTAGCAGGCGGTGGTGCTGGCTGGTAGGTTCTCCTCGGTTGATTTTCTTGAGTAGGTTGGGTTCGCTGTTGTATCTGCGCTATTTTAAAGAGATACACCGGACATAGAGCGTCAATAGACCGGTGATCTCCCCCACAGTTAGCGCATTTGATATTATCACTCGTGCATTCAGTGATTTGATGGGGCCCCGAGCATTTCGAGCACCTCCATTCCCTGCGGCAATATGTTAAAGCGTGCCCGTGACCTTGACAGCGCTTACATTGTATTATTCCTTTCTCGTTGCGGCGATACTCCCACGAGATTCGTATGGACATGAGATATCTGCATCTTTGATTTAGGTGCTTTAAAGTCACTGTACTATGTTGGGGTTTGGAACCTTCGGCAACATGCACTAAAACAGAGCTTTATCCACAATACCGAAACAGAATTTTTGCACTCGACGCGCGTTTCGCTAACCATGTTAGCATCATCAGGAGATGATTAAGACTTAAAGTATGGTAGAACAGAAAAATCAAGTGTTGCCGAGCATGCTTTTGATAATAATCATAGAATAACAATACAAAATTTAAAATTAATTCATTATATAACTGATAGGAGATTATTAGACGCATATGAAAGTATGGAAATTATTAAATGTAAGAATAGTTTAAATAGAGATAGAGGGCCTATTCCGTATAGTCCATTGTATTGGTTAATCCAGCGTGACTAGTGGGATTCCAGGATTGGTTCTTTTTAGTTCCGCTTGATTGAGCAAACAGTAGTATAAAAGGGAGTTAGGTAGATTTTAATTTTAGTCTTAATCATCTCCTGATGATGCTAACATGGTTAGCAAATTTAAAAAAAAAAAATAAAAATAAAATGAGTCTTAATCATCTCCTGATGATGCTAACATGGTTAGCGAAACGCGCGTCGAGTGCAAAAATTCTGTTTCGGTATTGTGGATAAAGCTCTGTTTTAGTTAAAGTCACTGTAGATTCAAGGACAAAGAGATATAGCGGGTTTCTTGTCTTTTTCATAGCGTATACTTCTTTGATCTTGAGATCGTACTCGTCTATGAGCGCATTTCTCACTTCTTGCGGGAGAATATCGCCGTCCAAGCCCTTTAACACAAAAGCATGTGTTTTTTGCAACTTCTCGGCGTATGAGTGGTACTCTATGTTGTCATTATCAAACATACGCTTGAGATTTAGCCAATCTTTGGTCAGGTTACAGAATACTATTATAGAATACCGGGTGTATTTCAGCTTATAATCGTTTACATTAGCTGCTTTAAGGTTGGCTGTGAACTCTTTGTGGTTTCTAGGTCCCCCCTTGATGACAATGGGAGGAGGTAGGGTGGTTTTTGTCTTCAGCTGTTGTTTCGGCTTTGGGATGACCCGGGTGGATCTCCTAGCCGCAGTTATGGTCTCCTGTTCAGTCGATATTGATTCCACGTCGTCCTCGGTTTCGCTGAGCGGCTGAAACCTATTTTCTGTGTGTATTCCAGTGTTAGGGGCCCTTTGGGTGGTTGGGTCGCCACCCACGTCTAGGTAAATCTTCCTAATGTTGCGTTTGAAAGGCACCGTCTTGTACGGAACCTTGAATTCGACTTCTAGAGGCGGGGCGGTGCCGGTGGGAGTGGTTTCGCTATTTGTGGGGGGTGGAGTTATCGGATCGACTTGGGTCGACGTTGTTGCTGTGACTTCCATAGAGGTCACCTGGGGGTCAGTTTTTTCAGTGTTGACATCTACTTTCTGCTTTTTTGCATATGTAGGTGCGGGTTTTTTGAAACGCTGGCCGCAATCGACACGCGATTTGGCCGCTCTCTTCTTCATAGTAGCTGGATGTAAATCCGTGAGGTGTTTTATAGCACGCTCAAGTACTCGTTTTGGTGACATAGGGGTATTACTAGGGTCTACTATATTATCGTGTGCTTTCTCACATATGCTGCACTCATGTTTGTGCATGGCCAACTTTTTGAGGAGGAGGCATTCCTCTTTCAGGTCGGCTTCTGCCGATTTCATTTTTAACGGATGGACCGTGTTGCAGTGGTTTCTCGCTGATTTTGTGAACTCTTCTAGCTCGCTGCGTGTTAGTTTATCTATTTGATTAGTTAGGGCGTTATATGAATCGTAGCAGCCAGCGCAGCTAGTGCAGCCAGTTTTAATTACATAGAATAGTTCATGTGACTCTTTTTTTAGCGGTAGATGTACGCTCGCTTGCATCGGACTCCGTTAATGAAATATCTTCGCCCGTATCGGACATTGAAGTTTGGCCCGGGGGTCCATTCCCCGGAAACTGAAATTATGTCTGAGTGAAACTCAGTATTTGATCTTTACTAGCTATGCCGCTGGCATAGAAGCAAATCGTAGCGTTTGAACACTATACACACGTATATATGTTCCGGTGTCGAGATAAAATCACGCTTAGTCTGTACAAACCCGCGGCTAAGTAACAGGTCCTATTCGAGCGACGCGCGACGGTTCGGATAGGAGTCAGTCAGTTCATAGGATGTGGCATGACGATTTGTTTTGCAAATTGACAACATACGTACTACCACCAGCATTGCTTCTATGGCTTTAGAATTTCTTAAGGGATCGACGCATCCGAGTTGGTATTCATGGACATCTCTCGGAGGAATTTAAAATCAATGCCGGAGTTTCTCAAGGGTGTATATTACCCTTCGCACTGTTTCTGTTCTACATCAACGACCTTCTAGACAGGACAAAGAATTCTATTTACAGCTTTGCAGACGACAGCACTCTTATATTGTCACGAATGGTTTAGGGGGGAGCGCGTTTTTTAAAGAATAACTTCGCAGAGAAGAGCCGCGTCGCGATTAGTACGATGACGGGGTCTCAATGCTTCCTTTAACCTACCACTGCATGTTCTATTCGTAAGGACACGTCTTGTTTTGGTTGTGAAACCTCTGGTCCTAGCAGTCGTCAAGTGACTAACCGGTGACAAGTTAGGTAAGGAATAATGGAGTAGAACCTAAAGCAGCTGTATAGCTAACTTTAAGAGCGGATAGAACCCGAAGGCAGTCGTCAAATGACTAACCTGGGAGCTGGAGGTGAGACCAAAATCTGAAGAACTGAAGGTTCGGTAGCGTATTTATATTAAAAAAGTTATGATCATTCCATGCATAAGGTTCAAAGTCGCTCCCGTTGATTGCTCGCGTTGTTTATAATTGCCTTTAATGTTTATATAATAATCTCCAAGCTCAAGTTCAAACTTAGAACAGGGTGATATTTCTTTAGTAGCTTATGCAATTTAGTAGATTACAATATCCCCATTCATGTAGCGGCCTCCAATGACCGCTGCTCGTTCCCGACGCTAGTGAGAAAATCAGATTGCTGCCATCAATGAGGATATGAACGCCATCATGAAATGGGGTTAGATAAACAATTTCTAGTTTAACACAGCAGCTGTCTTCTAAAAAAACAAACACCGCAGTACCTGACTTATCAATAACAGGACAAACTCTGGCCTCATCCATAAGCTTGCTGGGCATCAACGTAGAAAACAACATGTTTTGGCATAACCAGGTCACCAAAATCGCCAAGCCAGCAGCACAAAAGCTAGGAGCACACTATAGAGTAAAAAAGTGTTATGCACCTCATCAGCTCTTACTGCTTTATAAGGTCCAGATAAGACCATCTCTGGAATACTGTTCCCATGTGCAGAGCTCGGTGTGTAGAGCTCGGTACCCAAATACAGAGGACAGCAGACCGTCTTGTGGATGACCCACAGTTGACAAGAGACCTTGATAGCCTTGAACATCGAAGAAAAGTGGCGAACCTACCTCTTTACTGTCAATACTGCTACGGAACGTGTTTGAACGAGCTGTCCCTTATGATTCCGCCCAGAGTTGTGCCAAACAGAAACACCTGTCAGGCACAAGCTGCTCATCAACATACGATTCAGTTGCGAGCATCTAGGACGTCACTGTTGCGGGACTCCTTTGTCTGGAGGACTGCCTCGCTTTGGAATAGGCTTCTGAGTAACGTCTTTCCTGAAAATGTACGCACCACTCTTTGAGTGATATAGGATTTTGTGCGTGAGCCGACCATAAAAAATTGAAAACATTGATTTATGCATATCTCAAGGAAAGTAATAAAATTTTGCCTGATGTTCATCAAAGTTGCTGCCTCTGTATTAAATTCCGTAGAAATTTTCTTATTGATTCTTTGATATTGCCTCTAGTGGTAGCAGCAAGACGACACACCAAATATTTTACATATCCCCATAAAAAGTCCATCATAGTCAAATCGGAAGATCTGGCAGGCTACATAGTCCCGCTCGATCTACCCATCTATCACTCAATCAATATACTATAAAAATATTTAAAATATCATCTAAATGAAGCAATATATCTTCCTAAACTTTTACTAAAACACAAATTCTGCTTAAGAAAAAGTCATCCAATTCCATTGAGCAAACACTAGTTCTAAACTTCAAGAACATAAGGGTAGTATAAAGTATAAATTATGCCGGTTTTAACCGTATTTGACTCATAAAAAATTAAATAACTAAAAAAGCATCCCAAAAGAATTAAGCAGAGAACATTTTTAAAGTTACCCTAACGTTGTTTCAATTTCAAGCGAAAGTTTTGATTGGATACAAATAATTCCCGAGTGGATAAAATGACAAACTTTGGGAGGACATAAAACAGTTCGCAGTATTTTTTGGCGGCCGCCGAAACACATGGGATTTTATGGAATTTAACAGGGTTATTATTACGTGACAGCATTGGTCCCAAGAACCGTCCATATTTCCAATTTGATTATATTAGGGATCACGATCATTTCATCATATCAGCATTTCGCAGTGCCCTAATTGAGATACTTATATGGACATTTTGTATGCGGAGGGCTAGCCTTTAGAGACATGTAACCGTCACTATATTTTTAATAAAAAACGTAGTTATACAGCATGGATATTAAATAAATTTTGTACATATTACTAAAATATGGCATTGAATCCCAGACAATTTCTGAAAAGAAATTTTTTTGAAAGAAGAAGTTAAAACCAGGATATTCTCCTAACGAAATATTTTTGGTTCTTCAAATAGAACATTCTTGGGTATGCCAGGTGACGGGATCGTCACTGAGATAGGCTTCCCGGAGGGGCTAAACTTCCTCTATCCTACGAAAGAGGATTGGATGGAGGGAAGGACGGGATCTCGGGATGGACTAGTATGGTTCACAGACGGGTCCACAATGGGAACACTGTCTGGAGCTGGTGCGTACTGTGAGACCCTGCATCGAGAATTATCCACCCTACTGGGCGAGCACACTACGGTTTTGCGATCATGATGGGGGTCTGGGAGTCGTTAATACTCAATTTCGATGGCGGGAAGATTTTCTTTTGCTGTAGTCCATACAGATTGAACTTGCAAAGCATAAAAAGATTACGCTGGTCTGGGTACCGAGACACTCGGGTGTACCGGAAAACTAGGCCGCTGACGCGGCTCCGCACGTAGATACTTAGAGCCTGGTCCCTGTGTGGGGATTGCCCAGAATGTTCGCGAAAGAGCTTTGAATGCCTGGGCGAAGGGTCGCGCCGAAGAGCTATGGCGGACGGCTCTGCGGATGAGCCAGACGAGGCTCATAATACATGGACAAGTGAAGATTCTCACCAGGGGCTTTTTGTGCCTACACAGGAAGGAGTGCAGGCCCTGGTAGTATTCTACACAGGACACTGTAGGCTCAGACGGCACCTGACCCTGCTGAGAATTATAGACGAAGGGGAGTGTAGATGGTGCATGGAGGACGATGAGACCCCATACTATCTTCTTACGGAATGTCCCGCCTTCGCGTGGGCAAGACTCAGAATTTTTCAGTACGACGTGTTAGTCTGAAGGAGATACGGGTTTTCTTAAGGAAAACCGGCATCCTGGAAATTCTTTAATGCGGGGGGGGGGGGGGGGCACGGGGGAAAAAGGCCCCTTTGTTGTTTTTAAAGGGGGGGGAGGGGGGGGAGGTGCACGGGGCACAACTGGCCCAATTGGTGACCTAAGTGTAAGGCCCCTCGGAGCCACCCCCTTCTGATACTGATACTGATCTTAAAACCCAAACCAGCCAAAGTATCCAAGTAGCCAATCTAACCTAAACTCGCTCCAGATATTTGTATAGAATCTCAACAATTTTTCCCACAAGTACATGTTTCCTGAAAATTGCTTTGCGTTTTGACAAATAATCTGTACGAAATCATCAGAAACTTAAACTAACCAAACATATTAAAAAAAATCTAACCAAGACTAACGAAAAATAACTGAAAGTTCTTCATATATCTTCTGTTATTATATTTTTCAATTGGAAAATTGTGTGAAAAAAAATATTCTTGGGACGAAAATTTTGAGGGTATGATGTTGTCTTCAAGTGAAAAGATGGAAATTTTCGGCGAACCTGTTCTTGACAACTCAATAGTAAGTTTTCAAGAGCATACCTACAAACCATATGGATCACCGACATTTAGAAATTCCGATGTAAATCGCATACCAGTACACTTTCGAGATCTAATTTTGGATATATCAGAAAGTTATATTTACATTAAATGTACATTCACGCCAAACAATGTCACAAAACCATGTTACACGTCTAATAATGCACTTGATTCCCTGTTCGATAAAATTCGCTTTGAAATGAGCGGAGAACAGGTGACGGCGGTTCGACAGCCAGGAGTAATAACAACGCAAAAAAAAATGACATACTTTGGATCTATACAATTGAAACCATTATATTCTTAAGGTTGGGGCTACCGGCCAAAGAACATTTCATTTTAGATACCCTAGTCATGTTTTTTTTTTCTGGAAAATTACTATTAAAATATTTGATGGGTTTTGCCGAAGATTATACCAAAATAATATTGAATGTTAAGCAAGAGCTGACACTTACTATGGCCCGAACATTTAACAATTGTTATATCGACGAATTAGATGCAAACATTACAATAGGAAAATTCGCCGTATAATACCAGAAGAACGTCAAAAGGGTGAAATGTTCTCCCACATTTTTAAAGGAGGAAGCAACGCTATTGTTCAAATGCTATATCGAATGTGGGACCTTTATGAATTACCATCCCTGCGACGATGAGACCCCATATCATCTACTTACGGAATGCTCCGCCTTCGCGTGGACAAGACTCAGAATCTTTGGCGCGACGCCGATCGAGCCAGATTCAGTGAATCGTGTTAGTCTGATGAACATGCGGGCTTTCTTAAGGAATACCGGCAGCCTGAAGGTTCTCCAATGCGTGTTAAGTACAGAACGGGCCCAAGGCCCGCTAGGGGCCACCACTTTCGGATACTGATACTGATCTTTAAACCCAAACCACCAAAAGTATCCAAGTAGCCAAACTAACCTTAACTAGCTCCAGATATTTCTATAGAATCTCAAGAAACTTTCCCACAAATATATTTCTCTTGAAAATTGCTTTTCGTTTTGACAAATATTCTGTACGAAATCAACAGCAACTTAAACTAACCAAACATATTAAAAAAATTCTAACCAAGACTAAGGAAAACTAACCGAAAGTTCTTCATATATCTTGTATTATATTTTTCAAATAAAAAAATTTAGTGAAAAAAATATTCTTCGGACGAAAAATTGGTCTACATAAACAGTCTTCGAGCTAAAATGAATCAAAGCAATCAAGACTAATGGAAGATTAGGGCATAATATTGAAAAAAATACCATATTAGATTTAAAAAAAGTAACAGGTATAATAAAAAAAAATTGAGCGAGTCTGCTAGTACTCGAGACTGATGTGTAAACATATCCTATAACGACAAAAAAAATGACAACAGCACGTTGTGTTCCCAAGCGGTCACCCATATAAGTAATAACCACGCCCGACATTGCTTAACTTCAATTTATGTCTAGGAGCGGCATCATAACTTTGAGCCGTCAACTGTACTTCGCGATACAACAAGTCGTCTGTATGTGCTCTGGCGGTCTAGCGGTCTGCTTGGTTGGTCTTCACTTCGTCGACTCGGGTTCAAACCCCATCGGTTTTTTTATTTTTTGAAGGTTATATTTATAAAAAGTTTTTTTCCTGATTTTGGGTATGTCTTGGGTTAGTTTGGGTTAGCACCTGGTTAGTTTCCTTTTCTTG
>JAEQML010063767.1:0-22773 GCA_016904865.1 Pissodes strobi
ATTTAACATTCCTTACGCTGGATATCAGAAGATTCTGTTCTTGATTTAATTTTTGTTGCAACATAGATGAAGTAATTACGCTATGTTGACAGTAGTGGTGAAATGTAATACTGGAATAATATGCACATACTACTCAAAAAAGTCTAAGATATTCTTTTTCATTGAACAATGACAACTTTTTTCTAGTGTTTGTGACGAAATAACACTTAGGGAAAGAAAATCAGTATGAGGCAGTTTATAAAAACATTTGCAATTCTCAATAAAAAAGCAATAATCCGTATGCAAAAAAGTAATGCCGGCTCAGAGAACAGCTGTCCATTACTGGATATATTCCAGAAGCTAGCACATGTGTTTAGATCTCGAATATATCTTTGATCTCTTAACAGAGTTTACGTCGGGCGACAGAGCAGGTATGTGTATTCTCTAGAAGGTAAACCTAAGATTTACCTATGAAACGAATTCATTTTAAGATCCTTTACAGTCCTACGGCACTATGCTATATTAGCCTCTTCTGATTTGTCACTTTCACTTTATTTACGATCAAGTGAATTTACTACGACAGGTCTAGTAGTGCAGTAGTAAGATTCTGTGTTTGTGATATGCGTTCGGTTCCCGTCGGTGGCAAGACATTTATTATTATTTTTTTAAGGTTGTTTTTTTTTGTAAATTTGGGTTATTTTGAATTAGTTTTGTTTTGTTGCGCCCCAAAGCGAGCGGGGGGCTATGCGTGAAGAGTTAACAGTACTCTAAAGTGACGTTAACCCACCAATCAG
Source organism: Pissodes strobi (assembly GCA_016904865.1). Lineage (NCBI taxonomy): Eukaryota > Metazoa > Arthropoda > Insecta > Coleoptera > Curculionidae > Pissodes > Pissodes strobi. The sequence goes on from JAEQML010063767.1 coordinate 774, forward strand.
AAGCGGCTAATATAGCATAGTGCCGTAATGCGAACCGAATATTGCCCCACTGTTTTTCTTTACCAAATGGTTACTTTTATGCCACTAAAATCTTAAATTTAATAGGACACCTTGGTACCTAGACTGAAGATAACTATTTGACCCAGCATGGTGAATTCGCCAAAACAATATAGAACAGAACTGTTAAAGATATCTGATTCCTAGACTGAACTTCAGGAAAGGCGATTTCTTTCAATTTGATCCGTAGAGATGAGATGCGGATCTGCAGAATATTTCATAGCAGTTGCTTTAAGGTCAAAAATTCAGTTGCTCAAACCAATCTCGCGCTGCTCCTCCGTTACTGTTGCATTTGGTACCTATTGCTATTTTAATTGTATATGAAAGCATTATAGAGGGATTTCCTCATTTACGAAGCATACTCTAACCACGGTATACATAAATATACGGTAGGTCACTGGAGAGAAATTTTCAATTTCGCCGACATTGTCTGGCGTCGTCAGAGCGAATCCGGATCAATCTGGTTCGTGACCTTCGATAGCTCGGCTACGAGGGACAGTATACAGTCAGTGTGCAGGCGCCCTGAGATTGTGTACTGAAATGTGTGCGTTGAAATAATAACCGAGGAAATAATTTTGCAGCAGCGAATACTTTTTGAATCTCTCGCGACAGGCTGCTCGCTGATTTATGCTGTATGTGTGTGGCGGCTTTTGCGTTTGATGCAAAGACATCATAACGATTTTGCTGAGTGACTCTACTCGATATTATTAGTACTCTGCTCTAACTACCTTCTGAACACAATTTTATTATAAGTGTCAAATTTCAGAACCCGTAATCCAGGTTAAGTTAGAATAAAACCACAAATTAATATAGAACGTACGATTATAGAGGGCCTTTTCATTTCCCACATCATGTTCTTTGTAGGCAACCAACCATGGATCTTCTCAGCTAAAATGGATTTTGGCATTGCCAAATCCTCCAACAAACTCTCACCTGCTGGTGACCCCAACAAGAAAAAACGAGCAAGGAACAAGGACATTCTTTTCTACTTTTTATTTTGTAAGTATGATTCTGAAATACGTATTCTCAATTATTTTTGTTTTTGAGATTATTGTTTTTTATTGTTTGAGCTAATTTTTATATTGACTTGTAGGTAATCATCTTAATTTTTTTATTATTAGTAATGGAAATATTATACAGGGTGTCCTATAAGCAAACGCCAACATATAGTTACTTTTTTTTGAAATGAAACACCCTGTATATTGTTGCTTTTGAAGTCTCCAGAAAATTCTAGATATGTTTCGTATATAATATTTTATGGCTATTTTCAACGGTTTGCGAAATATTGACAATTGTATGTCGATAATTTTGATAAATTTTGGCAATCTGAAAAACGGTTTGCACGCATATACGTGAAAAAAATATATACCGCTAGTGCCCCATTGCCACAACGAGTGGTATTTGAAGCAAAGAAAGCGGGATAGGCATATTAAACACGTATCAATTTCGCATAAGTCTATCGCACAGCGGTCATGGTTCATTTCGCGCAGGTTCAGTGTTGAATACTTTCTATTGGTTACTCAATATTCAAAATGGAAATACCGAAATCATTGTTTACATTGCTTATACAGTCCCAAATATTGGAAACTTGAAATGACACGACGAGGAAAAATCGATAATTGCGCAATTGTATTAAAGTGTTGTTAAAACTGTCGCCATATTGCTAAATCATTATTTTGTTCTATGTTTAGTGTTTTATGCGTTTTGTTCTTGTCTTGTGGCAGAAATTTAATTATTTTGTTGTGAATAGCAATTTTGTATTATTGAACAGCAGTGTTATTAGTTTTAAGGACTTTAAATATGGGCATTCACTGCGCTGTTTTTTGTGTAATACCAAGAGAAGAATTAAATATTTCAGAGTTTGAAAACTCTATGGGCACTGCAAAATTTTGCCTCATGTTTAACAACATTTTTGATATTCTGAATTGCGGAAATAAAACACCATATGTAGAAAATGTTGTTAAATAGGGTTTTATAGTTAAAAAAATATTAGGAAGGACATCTATTTGTAACAGTTGCTCTAAACAACTGACTACCAAAAATGACAGCATTCTTCTAATTAAATTGAAAAACCGTAGCCCCTTTGTTTCCCATCCGATGAGGTTTGTTGTATATGCTTAATTGCAGAAAGGGTATTTAGGCAAAATTTAAATGTATTGTTTAATAAGAGAAATATTCCAGATTTCTTGATAATTCAAATCCTTCAAAACATTTCAAATCCATTCGCTAGTGATGAAATGCAAGCACATGTATTATCCCAAGATATTATGGATAATCATCGCAGTCAATTGACAAAGTTGATTATTTAATTTTTTTTTAAATAAGATTATACCATGAGGCAAAAACAAAGTCTGCAAAGGATATAAACATTCGGCAAAAATATATAAAATTAATATTGTTCCAACATCAGTAATTTTATTCACATTAAAGTTTTTCAATTATTCAACTTTTTGATTTGTTTGTAATATACATCGCACTACGGGATTTCATTTCACCAATTATGGACAACACAGCAATTGATAGATTGCTCCGAATTTTGAACAGTCTCAACATTGATATATTTGGCTCTTCCCTGTCTAGCTTTAAGGAAACTCAAGGGGAGGTACAGATATTATTTCATAAATGTGCTAAGCACTCGCACTCTTGGCTCAGTGTCTTGATTTTTTGTATAATTATTCTTTTCTTTTCATTTCTATCGTGTATATTTATTCCACTTTTTTTTAGTTTAAGCTTTAGGGAGCATTTAGAATATATTAAAAACAAAGCTTTAAAAATATTAGGATTTGTTAAGCGTGCAATGTCAGAATTTGATAGCATTTATACTTTTAAAACAGTTTATTGCTCCCTAGTCAGGTCAGTTTTAGAATATTCGTCAAGTGTTTTGGGCACCTTATCATGTACAAAGTCTAGAAAAAGTACAAAATAGATTTTTAAGAGAACACCAATTTGATTTACATTGAAAATTTAAATTATGTTTTTTAGTGCTTGGGAATTATTTATATTTTCTAAAGTTATAGGATAGGGTCGGCCACAATTTCAATAATGGAGGCTATGATAATATTTTAGATGGCTATATTCAACTTTAAACAACTAAATAGTATAATCTTTGGGATTGGAAAAAATGCATTCAGGTAAAGAATATCCTAAGAGTACCTATATAAATAGTAGGTATATAAAATAAACTATTCCTTTGATTCAAAAAATAAAAAACACAAACATACAATGAACATTACAAGCAACAAAGAACAAATAGAAAACAACAACAATATTACCCAGCGTATAGGACAAGGTCGACTGTTGAACTCTGTACTATATTTTGTCAAAAAATATAGCAGGTATAAACAAACAAAAATTTAAAAATTACATAAAACAAGCAGTTTTTAAAAATATATTTTTTTTTGGTTTTTTGAAAATATGTTGAAAATGAAAAAAAGATAAATAACATTCATTATGAAATTCGTGATTATGAATTATAAATTCATTAAGATTAATTCATTATCAAACAGATTTGAACTAGCATTTAATCAGTTTTTTTTTTATTTCTTATAGTTTTTATGATCCCAAGTATATTCCTATTCTTTTCGGACACCCTGTATGTAAAGAACCCAAAATGATGGTTCACTTTATCACTTTGTAACATCAGAATATGCGTATTGGGGTTGATTGAATAATAGGGAAGTAGAAGAAGTTCACCATTCCTGGCACCTACCATTTCCCCCCATCTCACTGCGCACGACCCAACAACATATCGCTCACTTCGACTATGCATATTTTTCAACCTATATAAAAGCGAGGTGATCCGATACTCGAACCGACGTCACCTAACCTTTTCACTTTGACATAACTGATGAAACCCAAGCCAGGGGCGTAACATAATTTTTTCATCCACTTCGACTATATAAATTTTTTTAAATTTTTTAACCCATATAAAAGTAATGTAACCTATCGATTCCAATGGCGTACCTGTTTTACAGGTTACGTCATACGTCAGCTGTCATTTTTTTATTACGTCATCTGTCAAACGTCAGTCGCCATTTTTTTTATTGTCACCTGTCATACGTCAGCTGCCATTTTTTTTTAATTACGTCATCTGTCATATTTGCCATTATTATCCACGTAAGCAACTCTATTTTATAGGTTATTTTATCTGTCACCTGTCAGCCGTCATTTTTTATTACGTCATCTGACACACGTCAGTCGCCTTTTTTTTATTACGTCACCTGTCATACGTCAGCTGCAATTTTTTTATTACGTCATCTGTCATACTTGTTATTATTGTTGACGTAAGCAACTCTATTTTATAGGTTATTTTATCTATCACCTGTTAGTCTCCATTTTTTATTATTTCATCTGTCAGTGTCAATTTTTTATTACGTTACCAAAAGTTAATGCGGTTAATAGCAAATATTCGATTTTACTTAATTTTTCGCTGAATACCTACGGCTATGATAGGTGAGTTCAAAACCCAGTGTCCTAATGGGTAATTAACCCCATTAAGATATTGAAATGATCCATTCGAACATGGGAAACCATGTATATCGATAGAAATTATTTCCTGCTCAGCCATCTTTTTTACAATGAAAAATTGCGTTACAAGTCGAGTATATTTTTGAAACTTATACAGGTAAATAGCCGTTGCAGAATGTAGCCTAGTAACGTAGCTACTGTGTTACGTTCTTCTTCTTCTAGTTGCCATGACCGTTTAACGATCGTTGGCGATCATTCTGGCTATCATGTTTGCAATCATGATTTTGTTGGTAGCCGCTCGGAAAAGTTGTATAGTGGTGAGACCAAACCACTGTCTGAGATTTTTGAGCCAGGAAGTTCTTCGTCTGCCGGGGCGCCTCTTACTATTAATCTTACCCTGTATTATAAGATGTAGAATGTCATACTTTTCTGGGTGTCTCATGATATGTCCGAAATATTCAAGTTTTCGTTGTTTTACAATATTGACCACTTCTGTATCTTTATGCATTCTTCTAAGCACCTCCTCGTTTGCGATCCTTTCCACCCAACTTACTCTTAACATCCTCCTGTACAACCACATCTCGAAAGCTTGCAGACGTTTGAGCGTGGCTTCTGTTAGTGTCCAGCTCTCGACTCCATACAAAAGAACTGGAAAGACATATGTCTAATCATCCTCATTCGCAGGGCAATCGATAGATTGAGTGAGTATATGTAAATAATTAGTCAAAAATATACTAAGTTTATTTTTTTTTGTAATGGAATTATTTTATCAGAGAGATATATTATATTATATATTATATTATTATTTTATCAGAGAGCTTATAAGAAAGAGGGTTTTATGTTTTATGTGCGAGAAAGCAATATAGCTTAAAAATAAGGCAGCTAGTGTGTCAGTGATACTTTCGTTAATATAAACTGAATAATTTTATCCGTTCATTTAGCTATACCTAGCCTATATGTATCTATAAATCTATGTATGTATCTATAAAGTGAATGTACTCCACTACAAGTTGTTCTCATTCAAAGGTTATACGAAATCTATAGACGCATATATCAAAATTAAAGTCTAATATAGTAATTAGGAAATATAAATACATGACGAGTAACTTTTATTTATATATATATTACTATAATACTACAATAATTTTATATAAATATAGATAATGGGTGCATAATTTACCCATCATCTAGATTCATATTCCATAGCATGCTGCTCCAATCGAAGCCAATTCGCCTTGTCCCAGGTGCAATTATAGCATATACTTCTCCATGCTCTTTACTGGAATATTTTTTTTACATATAACGTATTTCACCAGCGATGGCCCGTTGAGGAAAGCGCCCTCCTCCCCGCTGGTGCTCGTGATGACATTGCTTTGAATTCTAGGAGGCATGGTCCTTCCTGGATGACTGTAAACAAATTTGGAATTAAAGTTGTATCAAAACACAGACATCTCGTATATAGCTCAGGAATTGATGATAATTTCTCGAATAATATACTACAATATATATCTTTAAATATGATGAAAAGTTTTTTTAACTGATATAGTTCTACTGGAAACTATATAGAATCCGAGGAGAAAGATGTGTTGCTATTTATTTTTGAACAGGCTCACAATCTCGATTTTTCTAATGGTTCAAATGATATTAATTAGGTTGAGAAAACAAATACATAAAAAAATGTCCTAAGTGTATTAAACAACGATAACAAAACAATTCATTATAGATATGATTTTTATAATAAAAATTTCATTTGTTTATTGCTCTAAGTTTAGCAAAAATTAACACACCTAAGCCTAATAAATCAAAAATTGGGGAAGTATATGTTAATTCTTGGATAGTTACACAACCTGCTTATGGAAAGTATTATCTATCCATTGGAGAACATGTGTTAGATTAAAAAATCAGTATATTTTAGAGTATTGAAATGATACCCCTAACTTGCATCGTCTGAATGTGATACATTCGCTATACACCTGATATGACTGAGTCTAATTATATCTGTAATAATAGTATGATACAGTGTGTTGAAATACTGGAAAGGATTGTAGGTAAAGTAAGAATCAACTAAGAAAAGCCACGAGCGTCATACCTGACAAAGTCCGCAAGTATTGAACAGAAATAATCTAAAGTGAGACAGAACGCGTTTTACGGATGACGCGGTGGCATTTTCTTAGTTGATTCTTACTTTATGTTTGGCTGATATACAAAAAAAAATATGCAAAATAAAAACACCTACCTCTTAGATAGCACTAGCAAAGAAAAACAAACAGCAAATGTCTAGCGTATATGGCTGCTTGAGATGGTTGTAAACTCAGCTGTAAATAAATTTAGAATTAAAGTTGTATCAAAACACAGACCTTTCGTATATAGCTGAGGAATAAATGATAATTTCTCCAACAATATTCTACAATATATACCTTTAAATGTGATGAAAAGTTTTTTAACTGATATAGTTCTGTTGGAATAAATCATGTGAAAAAAATATGAAGAACTATATAGAATCCGAAGAGAAAGATGTGTTGCTATTTATTTTTCAACAGTCTCACACTCGATTTTTTCTAATGTTTCAAATGATATTAATTAGGTTGAGAAAACAAATACATAAAAATGTACTGTACTGTATGTACGGCTATCTATCGAACAACTATAATAATAAAACAATTCATTATAGATATGATTTTTATAATAAAAAATGTCATATTGTAACAAGCAAATTTTGGAGAGACGACGTGCGACGTTCAAATAGGCGAGGACGTGACAACCCTCAATCCTACAATTAAGCAACGCAACGGAGTGGTTCTCGAGTCGATATCGATTGACGGACCCGACGCGGCGTTCGTCGACCCATCTATGGTCCCAATCCGACAAGTGACAAGTCAAACTTCTCACAAACATCATTGCATCATTCCCAAAATGAAAATATTCCGTAATCGCCTAAGTAAAACAATGGATTACCAAATCTAAATCAACGAGACAATTACCACAATATGACCATCAAATGTACAAAAAGTAAGTTTCAATTTCAGTGCTCCCTAAATAACCCTACAATATAACTCATGCATGCATTCATTCCAATTACTCTGCTTTTAGACACAACCCTCCCAGAAAGGCCGAAATACATTCCAGATGCCCAAAACAACTCAAATCAGCAATTAAGAGCCATAATTGGCAAAGTCGAAGCCAGAGGGTGACTGTCAAGGTATATTATAGAACCGAAAATAAAGAAATTAAGCCAAGTGATTAGACGAAAGGTTCCTTTTTTTACCATTTAGAAAGGCAGACAATAAGAGAAAACCAAGGGGACAACAGCAATATACAACTAAGCTTTGTAGTTTCAGCTGAGAACAATATACCGTGTGTAAAGTTAACCGTTCACATGAAGACATGTGCATTTAATATGTATAGACATAAGTATGAACTATTTGCTTTTAAATACTTAGCTTAGTGGATTAGGTTCCATGTTTTCCCAATACTAGTGTTATTATGATATTTATATAATTTTTGTAGTCTATTTCAATAAATGAAATGAGGTTTTCACTGTCACAAGAGAAATTCGTTCCACCCTACGTCCTATGCCAATTTCATTTAAATCTTCAACATTTTGTCTAGCAAAATTGCTTAACTTCTATATGGTATCTAAACGAATAAGTAGTATTATATTTAGCTTGACAGACTAGCATAATAGATGTAGGATTAAAGGTATAACTGACTTTATTTGACTATCTGTTACATAGTTTCATACTAAATTGACATGTAACACAACGTCAAACAAAATAATATTTGTTATTTTAGTAACGGTTGTTAAATATAGGTAGGTAATTTTAAAAATGATATCTGTGATTCTTGCAGAACTGTACGAAATAATTCCGCTACTCTATCTATATAGATTTATACATCTACGAATGCTTGTTGATTTTGTAAAATTGACAGTGTTCTTGGAACTTATCATTTTCGCATCAGTACAAAGCAACAACCGAAACCATACGCTGTCGCCCTTCTCGTTGAATGTTGATTTTCGTCAAATTTTGAACATCGGAGGTCAGCGAAGCAATTCAGTGTTTTCATATACCTAATTTAGTCAGTTCTTATTTATGGTTTTTAGTGCTATGATAGATAAATAATATATAGGCAATTATTTAACTCTAAATGCTTAGTTTCTTCAAGCATGGACAACTTTATTCTCCGATTGTGATGATGTTGTAACCATAGTAATTATTATAAGAAAAAGAATTAAATTCTTTGGACTTGAAGAAACCAACACTTAATATAATAAGGTTCCTATTTTAATGTTTTATTTTGGTACCTCAAAATTCAGCGTCATTGAAATGTATCTTAATGATTTGGCAGTAGGTAGATGCGAATTCTACAAAGACTTGTTTGTAATATTTAAATTGGTTAGTTGGTTCATTGGTGTCAGTGCCTTTAGCCATGTCAGATTGGTTATAGAGGAACAACTTGATTAGAGACGGTTTAATGATGTGAAAGTGGCTGAGTACTATTACTATAATGATTTGTTTTTATAATTAGAATGTTATGAAGTACTCCCCAATTGGTGCCAATGCCTTCAGCCGTATCAGATTGGTTAGAAGAACAACTTGAAGCAAGAGGATTCGATTCTGAACTTTACACGCGTTATACACTGAGCTTGCTGCACGCACATACCTTAGATGTCATCTGTCCTGAAGACGATTGTTCGTTTTCGGGTCTGAACAAGGTAAACACATCAATTATTTTAACGTATTATAATTTTAACTATTTCAGTAGGACTCTATTTACGAGTTCAATATCATATAAGAAACGAGAGATGGATTTCAAAGTGGTATCTTTATATCAGATAGTTTTAAATATTTCAACTGGTCATATGTATGTCATATGAAATGTTCTGCATGCATCAGAAGATTGCGTAAGATTGCAGAAACACTATTTCTAGCATATGTTATCTCTAGGTTTAATTCTATAATTTTATAAAAATGTTCAAGATTATTTAATTGATTAGCTAAAGGACCTACGTCAATATAATGTATAAAAGTATGCTTACTTTCTACTATTCTAGTCATACCTAAATTAAAGGGATAAAGGAGGTTTTATTTCAGTGAATTTAATATCGCTGCTATGAGTCAGAGCCGCTATCATCACGAGTATAACTGCAACCTGGTTGGGGTTGGTCAGTTTCATAGTTACCCAGGAAACACCATTTCATCTAAAATACGTTAAAAATACTTTGGAACGGTGACTCTATCGATGATCGTATTAGATGTCTATTAGACAATTTAATGTCCGCACAATAGACATCTATTTTTGATAGTTTTGAGAATTAAATATTAACGCTTATGTTATACATCTTTAAAATGTCTAATAATGTAAATCTATATTTCGTTTATTCTTAGATGTACAAAAAAAAACGTTTTTTTACATGCATCTATTTTCGATTTATAGTTAATGTTATATTGATGCTTTTTAAGTGATGTTTAATATAAGTACATATTTAAGACATCCATAATGGTACTCTATATTTTGTACGTCAAAAGATGTCTATAAACACTGTTTAAAAACGTTTAATTTCAATTAATAATGTTTCGTTTACGCTTTTTGTCCAAAATGCACTTCAAGATCATAAACCTATGATATAACCTATTATAGACATTTTACAAATATTAACGTTTATTTCCAAGTAATAAAATATTAAAAATAACTAACCCAAACTAACCCTAGGAGAACAAATGCATAATTAGACATTGGACAAGGAAAACACATACCTACACATCTTCGTTTTATATCTTGAACAAACCACAAGTATCCTGCATTTAAAGTTTAAAACAAAAAAGAATATGGTGTTAACGTGGGTACAGTTAAAAAATAAAATGTGTTGTTGCAACTCATATAGTTATCAATATAAAACATGAATGATAATAAACGACGATAAATATAGCACCTGCGAGTTTCATGTTTAAAACAAAAAAACAGCATATATAATGAATTATAATATTTAAAAAATCAAATGTATTATTGTAACCTGAAACTATAAGATAAATCGCTAACTATAGTACATGAATTCCAAATATAAGACAAAACAGAATATATTTTGTATTAACATATTCAAATATTAAATATATTGGTGAAACTTGCAGCTACAGCTACCATGATGAAAAGTAAATAACCAAAAATAACTAAGTAACTATAATAGTAAGTACATGAGTTAAGTCTAAGAGAATATGAAAACCAGAAAATAAAAAATAACTGAACAATATGTCATCAAAGTAAGTAGAAAAAATCTAACACCAAGGCTAGACCCTTTAAACTCTATTTCTTATTCATTACTTTTTCTTCTACTGTCATTTTCATGCCGCTGCTGGTTAGCTCAACCCAGCCAATCCTGGACGGCTTTTATGATTATCATGTCGCTTAAATCAGATGGTTGTAACTCAGCAAAATGCAGATTATTTTCCTCTAAAAATAAGATCGGAAATAAATATCGGAATGCATTTTTAATATATAACGATAGAGGGATACTGTATATAAAATATGTACTATTGCTCCAAGAAACAAAACAAATAAAATAGGCGACAGTCGTTTAATGCTGCGCAGACATTGTAGTGGCACAGAATATTCTGTGGTAGTGGCAGCAATGACGCCATACGAAATTAAAAATTGCATCAATTTTATATTTTTATAACTTTCTGATATTCCCTAATTTTTATTTCACTAATCATCCGAAAATATCTTCATACCAATAAATACCAATTTCAATTGTAGATACAGTATACAGTATAGAAAGTGATATGTAACCAAAAGTTTGTTATACAATATACAAGCATTTTTACCCGAGAATGTTTATAAAATTACACATTATTGTCTGCAGTAAAGCAATATTACATTACATTATGTAAATAAATTTAATAACAACTTACCAAATACTAAAAATGAAATCATCACATAATATAGTTTTCACAAAACTTCAACGCGTCGCTGTAACGTGACCACTTGGGTTTTATACACGGCCATATTGCTAATGCTAATACTAATACTTGCTAATGAAGAAGGAGGCAGGGTTGCCAAATATTTTCAAACTATAATGCCAAATAAATTGAAGAAAATATCCTAAGATTGTAAGAATTAGTGTTCAAATTATTATTACCTGTAATGTTTTTTTGTAAAATTGCTTAATTTGACTAACCCTTTTTAAAATTAAAAATTACCCTGTTTTCGTGTGAGGGAGTTATTGAAGAAATAAACGAACCAGAAACAACCGGTTTCTGCTTACAAGCATATATCGTTGATCTGGTTTAGAGGCTATAGTGAGGCCATGCGGATCGTGGGCTTCCGCGTTTGAATCCTGGCGTATTTTAAGACTTTTATGTTTCCTTTATTTATTTGTTTTATAAAATATCACCAATTTTAATTAATTTGGGTTAGTTTATTTTTTAAAAAGCGCGTAAGATTTTCTTCTATAACACAGGTCTGCGTCGTTTCAATACTCGCGAATGGAAGCGGATTGTTACTGTATTTTTTCTACGTGACACTATAGTCAAGGACGGATTTAGTCTATATGAAGTCCTCTTAGGTCCTCTCAGACTACTGTTGGAGGAGAGCCAGGGCGATTTACTAGTGGAAATTTGTTGAGAATTTCACTGCTTCCATTTTTAGATTCGCAAAGATTTGGCAATTAAAATTTCCGAAAAATGACAAATAATTCAGTTCGAAGAAATATGTTCATAATATAAAAACCAGCAACCTCAAAACTATTAAATCAAGGAGAATAAAACGTAACCGCCTCATAGCGGCCATGATTATTTTCGATTACATCGCTTTTAACGCCGGAAGCTAAAATTTTCGTTTGGAGCGCAATTTCTTATTAAAAAGCGCCACTTTTGCGTAATCCCGCCACATCGGGCAACCGTGGAAGGAGTAGGTACATTCAAGTACGCCTGCGCCAAGGCTTGCGCTTTCGATATTATCTTTCATAGATGTTTAAAGACATCTTTGATTTACATTTATTTCACATAATATTATATAGTTCTGATCTTCATCGCCCAAAATTAGACCCTTATTATTAGATGCCTATTATAATTATTTGCTCCTGTTTACACATTTTCAAATGGTTTGCAAGATACTTTCCACTTAATGTTTTCAATTTAAATAAGATCAGTATTAATTCTGCATAGGGTATGTGTAGTTTTTGGTTTGCTTTAACTAATCGAAAAATAAATATTTTAAAAACCTTGAATAATAGACCAATATACATATAAATAAGATAACATGGACCAAAATTAACCTTCCATTAAATGTTTCCGAAATTACTTATATTATATATGTTTATTTTATATCGATAATTTACATGTTTTAAACTAAAACACATTTTACTTTTAATTCTGAAGGAATGTATAGTTTTTAATTTATTTATATTATAATAAATAATTCATTAGAAAAATTTTAGTTTTTAACAATTGTTGATATAATGTGACCTATGTCCAAAGTATGTACTTACATAAAATATACGTATAGTCTATAACATGTCGAAAAGTAGATGTAAACAAAACTCGAATAATAGAGCAATATATGAATAAGATCTCATCGACTATAATTAAACGTCTATTATATGTTTTTGTAATTACGTATTTTATAAATGTTTATATTATTTCTCTTAATTTACATGTTTTAAACTGAAAAATATTTTAATTTTAATTCTAATTCTAATTTTAATATGCAGTTTTTAACTTATTTTTATTATAGTAAATAATTCATTAGAAATATTTTAGTCTTTAAAAATGTTTGATATAATGTGATTCATGTCTAATGTACATAAAATATACGTAGAGTCTATAACGTGTCGAAAAATAGATGTGTAAAAATCATTGAATTTTAGATCAAGACGTAAAATAGATCACATCGACCGAAATTAGACGTCTATTATATGTACTCGTGTTTCCTGGGTATTGTCCTTATCCTTGACCTGTGGAAGAGAGCGCTTATTAGTTGAGGGTCTCTTTATCTGTGATTTATGGACAAGGTCATTTTTATGGGTTTTAAATTTTTGTTGATAGACTCTTTTTAACCACCGTTTTTATATGCCGTGGTTTGGCTTTATTTCGAGCTGCGCTCTTATTTTTTATATAAGCCTTAGAACCTTCGGCGTGCGTGGGCGGATCTTCGCGATTTTCGTTTGTTTTTTCGATTACGCGTATTTTCGCAGTTAGGGATGTCTCATGAATATGAATATATAAATGTTTTAAATGTTCGCGTCTATCAATAAATTTATCCAATATTAGTTCGTCTGTTAGGTCAAAAGGGTCAATTGCTTTTAGACTTCCATTTATAATATCAAACGTTTTTTGTTTGGTAACACTATGAACTGCCGAATTGTAGCCTAACACTGAATATTGCATTGCTTTCTTTATGCTTAATTTTGGGTCTTTTAAACGCATTACACGGAAGTTATCTACAAGAGTTGAATGAAGTCGTTCAACGGGGCTATTGCTGTTAGAGTTTCCGGGTGTAGTAAAATGATGATTTATTTTATGCAGTTTGCAAAAATCAGCCAACAAGGATGTTTTAAATTCTGGGCCATTGTCACAAGTAATTGACTGTGGTATTCCAAAATGGCTCATAAAATTAATTAACAGATCTAAGACTGTCTCAGCACTGCATATTGGTTCCAGGGGGTATGCTTGCGAGTACCGTGAAAATACATCAATGATGGTTAAAAATGTCGTGTTTAAAAAGGTGTCTATATGTAAAGCTTCTAGTGGTTCTGATGGAGTGGCTGTTAGGGCAAATTTGATTCCAGGCGGATGCCTATCATATTTCGCCTGTTGACATATCTCGCAATCGTTAATATATTCTATTATGTCAGTTTTCATGTTGGGCCAAAAATATAATCGTTTCAGATCAGCTAGAACTTCGTTTATTCCACGATGACAAGTTTTTTTTGTGATAGTGTATAATTAGCTCTTTTTTCCGCTCTTCACTAGTAACATCATGTAACATAGAATTAGAGAAAGTTAACCGATATGAATGGTTTTTGAATGTGTTGGTAAGAAGTACAGACGTTCTAGGTAGTAGGTCGATTTCGGATTTTTTGACATATAAGCAGTACATTTTCTTAGGTTCGACGTACTCTTTAAAAAACTTTATTATTTCTTCCTCAAAGTTATTAGAAAAATTGACGGTTTTACGATTTTTTGTCTCGAAAGGTGATGCTCTTACCACATGGTAAGTACCTGTGTTTTTCTGGGTAAAAACAATTTGATTCGTATAATAGTTTACCGGATTTTCCGTGATAGGTATATTGAGAATTTGGGCTTTCCCTAACTGACGTTCGTTGGGTAAGTCTAAACTACTGATAGTTTGGAAAGTTGGAGGTGAGTTTAGATCGAATATTTCGCTAATGACTTTTTTCTTTACTTGTTTTGGGCTTGTCTTGCATTTCTTGCAAATATTGGTTAATATCGTTGTCGACATCTCCGGGATTTCCAACAACTGACTCATTTTCCATCATATTTACTTCAATTCTTGATAAGGCGTCTGCGTTCGTGTTCTGCTTTCCGTTCTTATATGCAATATTATAATCATGCTCCTCGAGTTTTAGTCGTCATCTTACCAAGCGCGAACTTGGTTCTTTTAAATTGAATAACCATTGGAGTGGTTTATGATCCGTTATTATTGTGAATTTTCTCCCAAATAAATATGGCCTGAAGTATTTGGTTGTCCATACTACTGCCAATAACTCTTTCTATATGGTACTGTAATTAACTTCCGCTGGGTTTAGGGTACGGTACGCGTATCCCACGGGAAGGTCATTACCTATCTTACCCTGAGTTAAAACAGCACCGACTGCAAATTTAGAGGCATCTGTTGTCAAAGGAAAGGTTTTTTCGAAGTCCGGATATTGAAGCACGGGGTCGTTACAGAGGATATTTTTACATAGTTCAAATGTTTCGATGAATTCGGATGTGCGCGCGATAGTTTCGCCTTTTTTCAAGCACTTTGTAAAAGGTTTGGTTAGTTTTGCAAAATTCTGTATAAAACGCCTATAATATCCCAAAAGTCCCAAGAATGACTTAATATCTTTAGCAGTTTTCGAAAAATTGGGAATTTGTGAATTGCATCTATTTTTTTCGGGTTTGGCCTAATTTCATCGGGCGTGATAACGTTCTACCTCGTTCTTAAGGAATTCGGATTTATCTACCTGTACTTTAAATCGCGCTTCTCTTAGACGTTTAAATACTAGTTTTAAATGTTTTATGTGTTCCTCTAGACTTGCGGAAAAAATTATAATATCGTCCATGTAAACTAAACAATTTGTCCCTTGTAGGCCTTTAAAAACATTATCCATGCCCAAATGGCATGCGTACGTACTCATAATGGCCATTTTCGACGTTAAACGCGGTTTTTGGAATTGACTTCGGGTTCATTTCTATTTGATGAAAGCCTGCGGCAAGATCTAAAGCGGAGAAATATTGACAGCGGCCTAATTTATCCAAAATATCCGTAATATTTGGAAGAGGATATGGGTCCTCAATGATTTTTTCTCTCACCTACCTAAAATGGGTGACTATACGCCATTTTGGTTTGCCACTAGCGTCTAGTTTTTTGGGAACGATCCATTTGGATCGCTATTTAGGGCTGGACCATGGACTCTGACTGGGTCTAATAATACCGTCCTCTAACATTTTTACTAATTTGCCTTTGTACCTCTTCCTTATGGACAAAAGGATACCTGTAGGACTTAGTAGGAATTGGAGTCTCATCTGTGGATTTTATATCGTGTTTTACTTGGTTTGTAAAACTTAGTTTTTCGCCTTTATAAAAAAATGTCAGAAAATTCGCGACAAAGTTTAGTTATTAAATTACGTTCTTCAGAATTTAAATGCTCGACACGTATTAAGTTTGGAATATCATTATCTTTATTAAAACGGTGTTAGGTAACAAATGCTCCATATGATAAAATTTGAAGCTATCTTTTTTCGCGTCCGGGAAAGGAATCACATTTAAAGCTTCCTCAAGGTTTATGGTTACATTTTTATCGGTAAAATTAAATATTTCAGTTTTTGCAAGACCTTGTTTTGCAGTTGTTAAAGTTTCTGGGAAATACAGATTTCCTACGTAACATTCAGGTATTATGATGTCGCCATCGTAAACAGATATCGGCACCTGTGCTGCGGTAACTTCATAAGAATTAACAGAAATTGTATACGCTACATTCTACTTTACTTATAATCTACTATAAAGACTTATATCCCATACCCGCGAATGCGGGTACAGTATGGGAACAGTGGTTACCTCGTTTCTAATGCATTTATTTTTGAAGTCAATAAGAAAATTTAATTTTTGAATTTCGTTAAGTCCTAGTATACCGTCGAAATACGGATGGAAATCAAAAAGAGTGAAAAGTATATTTTCATTAGATTTTAGCTCAGATGGTGCTATTTTCAACTAGTCTTGGGCCAGACTCCCTCCTTTAGCTTTCTGCTGTCCGATCTCCCCCCTTGATCAGCTCTTGTTCTTTCCGACCCCATTGCTATTAGAGCATTCGAGGCCATGGGGTCAGCTCCTTTTTCCCTTCTACACCTGGCCGTAGGTATAAAAGGCACAAAAACGACCACAATGCAATGAACCAGGATCAGAGAACGGAAATTACGGTGCAGGGTTTCGGATGCCCAGTACCGGTCCAGGTCGCGGGTGTTGGAGCAGGCCCTGCTGGACCGTCAGCCAGCTGCTGCGGCTCTCCGTCGGTGGAATGCCAGGCCGAGGGGAGCAAAAATGCTACTGGACTAGAGACAACTGACCCGTTTGCAAGACGGGAGTCAATTACGAGGACCCCACCAAGGCAAAGAGCTTTCTCGTTGCCTGAGATAGATCGAGAGGAAGATGATTCTACGGAGGAAAGATCGACGAAGAGTAAAAGGACAGATGGTAAAACTGAAAGTGACCCTAAAAAGGGCGGTGATAGTGGGATAACCCTTAAAAACATTCTGCAGGGAATGTCTACTCAGGTTAAAAGCCTTGAAAAAGTTTTAAAGGAGGCATATAAACCAAAAAGGGAGTATAAGGAAATCTGTAGCAGGATGGCTCTTTGCAATACCGAAGCATTGAGTGATTGGCCTGATACCCCCATTAGCGAAGCCGGACATACGGCAATAGAGGAACTCCGAAAGGAAAACGTCCTGCTTAAAGAGAGAATCTCTGCGCTGGAGCAAGGCATGAGGAGTGGCAATAAAGACCAGGTAGAATATACAGTTGGTGTCAAGTGTGAAGGGTGCACCAAAGCAGAAGCCCTGGTACGAAGGCGGCATCACCTAAATAGGGATGGTACCTACGAATGCTTCCGGGAAGTCACCAAAGAAGAGTGGGCCAGTGGAGTTTTTGGCAACCCCTGCAGAAAATCTGGAGACGTGGGGGAAGCTCCCGCGGAACATGACATCATACTCCCGTGCAATCGAAGCTTTGAGTCCTCCCACGTCTTAGTGGGCAGAGCCATCGACAAGTATGGAGACAAGGGCTTATTAAGAAGGCAAAATAAGAACGAGGGGGAAACCGCTTGTCTGCGGCATACGTTGAGTGTTCCAGGCAATAACGGCAAGTACGAGAAGACTACTAGATGGGTTCTCTTCCTCATCCACGGCGACGGTAAAGAGGCAAGCGACCGGAGTGACCGACTTCTTTTTGATTCGCTGGCGGCGGTGAAGGAAGTGCTTACAGTGGAAGGAAGATACAATGTAGTGATCCCAGAGATGAAGGGGGTTGAAGGACTATTGACGGAGCGGATGCTGCTTTTCCTGTTTGCGAACTCACCGATCACACTCGATATATACCGTCAGGACCGGAAGGATCATCCACCTCTAAGATCCCGGGAACGGCTGAAGAGCACACGGAGCCAACAACAGGAACGGGGAGATCGGCCGATGAAGCCAAAGCAGGACACGTTGATCGTCGGTTTAGGAAATAGGAGCTATGCTGACCTGCTCAAGACTGTTAAAGCCGCGGTTAATCCGAGTGAGATCGGGGTGGAAATCTCAGGGATTAAGAAAACAAAAAACAATGAACTTCTACTGACGGTTTAAAACGGAGCTGATAAGACCTCCATCCTAAGAAGGGAGATACTGGATAAATTCCCAGATGCCAGTGCGTCTATACTGACGCGCAGCAAGGTCATCCATATCAAGGGCATCGACGAAGTGACAATAGAGGACGAGATCAGGGAGGCGATTTCTAAATCCGCTGGCATTAAGCCAGATTGTTTTCAGGGCACGGCATTACGACCAGCATACGGGAGCACTCAGAACGACACGGTTAAGTTAGCAGAGGCAGATGCAGATGCAGATCTACTCATACGTAACAAAACAATAAAAATTGGCTGGGCTAGCTGCAGGGTCCAGGAGCGAAAGATGGAAAATTGCACTAGATGCTGGGAGTGCGAGAACCAAAAGCCCAATTGCGAGGGTCCGGACAGAGGACAAGTGACAACTATGCCTAAAATGCTGACAAGAAGGACATAGATTGGCCCAGTGCCAGAACAAACTTTGCTGTATGTTCTGTATGCAGGAGGGACACCAGTCGGATAGGAGGAAATGCAGGGGCAGGCCACCAGTCTCCCAATCTCAAGATGAAGCTAAAAATTCTCCAGATTAACACAAATAGAAGTCGACCGGCACACGACATGGCATTGGCAACGGCAATGAGAATTGGACCACACGTTCTGTTGGTGAGCGAACCAAACGGTAGGGCTGTCACGGGAAGAAAGGACTGGCTAAGCGACCGGGCGACGGATACATCCATTAAGATCTTGGATACTAGCATTGCAGTGAAGAAGCAGGGCCATGGACCTGGCTACACATACGTGGAGACCGCACAGTTCAGTGTGTTTGGATGTTACTCGTCGGGGAATGCACAAATGGAGGATCTGGAGGCAACTCTTGCTGAAATAGGTAATCATATTCGGGCCGGTAACGGTAGGGCGATAGTTGCTGGAGATTTCAATGCAAAGTCCCCGCAGTGGGGCATGCCCTTCACGGATAGGAGGGGCGTAATTATGACCGAGTGGATTTCCTCCAACGATTTGGTAGTCGTTAACCTAGGACAGAAACCAACTTTCGTCAGGGAAGGCTACGGGTCAATACTCGATCTAACGATTTCCACAGCGGACTTAAGCCCATACATTGGAGGCTGGGAGGTGCTAGAAGACGAGTCCCTAAGTGACCACAGTTATCTCGTATTTGAAGTCGAAGATGCGGAGCTTCCCCGACTTGTGGCGAAAGATCCGATGGGTTGTGGATGGAACGTCAGAAAGCTAGACCGCGACAGTCTTCGTTGTGCTGCTCAACGGATTCCCACTGGCACCGACTGCAGCGGGATTTTCCGCCACACTAGATGAACTGTGTAATGGGTCAATGCCAAGAAGAAGGAGAGGAACAGCACACCGGCCGGTATACTGGTGGAGTGACGAGATATCGGAACTTCGAAGGGCATGTATTCACGACAGAAGAAAACACACAAGGAGCCTCAGAGGTGAACAACCGGATGTGAACCAAGATCTATGGAATATATATCGGAGCAGCAAGAAACGACTCAGAGACGCCATAAAGGAAGCAAAAAGAGACCACTGGAAGGAAATATGCAGGGATGTGGACAATGATTATGATGGGGAGACTTTCTGGCTATCTCACCATCCAGGCCATGTAGGAAGTTGCCAACTATTTATTTCCAACTCACGTGCCCGTGACTTTCCATTGTGAAGATGATCCCGGATTCTTGGATTTCACGCTGGATGAGCTCAGGGCGGCTAGTGACAGGTTGAAAAACAACAAAGCTCCCGGTCCTGGCAAGGTCCCCCCTGAGGTAATTAAACTTCTAACAGAGAGTAACCCAAAGTACGTGCTAGCTGTGTACAATGCGCTGGGGAGGAGGGCGGACTTTCCAACCCGATGGAAGGAGGCCCAACTGCTGCTTCTGAGGAAGGGTGCTAGACCAATCGACAGTCCTGCTTCTTTGAGACCAATATGTTTGCTGAACGTGGAAAGTAAGCTCTATGACCATCTATTGCTGGCTAGACTGCAGGTGGAACTTACCCGAACTGGAGGCCTGTCGGATAAACAGTTTGGCTTCAGAAAGGGGAGGCAAACTGTAGACGCAATAAACAGAGTTCTCGAAATCGCCGGGAGTGCGGAGGCTTTTACACTGGGTAATCGCAGGCTATGCGCAATGATCACAATTGACGTAAAGAACGCGTTCAATAGCGCTTCCTGGCAGCTAATCCTGGACAAGCTGAGAGGAATAATAGCTTCGTATCTGTCCGACATAAAAATACTCCTTCAGAGCTCCTCGGAGAGAAAGACTTTCATGGTTAACAGTGGTGTTCCGCAGGGGTCTGTTCTGGAACCGACTCTTTGGAACGTTTTATATAATGATCTGCTAGAAACGGACATGCCCAACGGAGTTGAACTGGTTGGTTTTGCGGATGATGTTGCTGGCGTCGTTGTTGCTATCAGGGAGGAGACGCTAATGAGTACTGCTGATGCGAGCCTGGCACGGATCTCGAACTGAATGACAAGAAACAAACTGGCTCTAGCCCTGGAGAAGACAGAAGCGGTTCTTCTGACCAAGAAGCGAAAAATAAGACCTATAGTTTTCACGATGGGGTGCCTTGCTGTCCACCCGAGCAAAGCAGTACAGTATCTGGGGGTGTGGCGGGATAGCAAGCTAACTTTTGCTGAGCACGTTATGGGAGTCATTGTAAAGGCCGAAAAAACAGGGACGGCGCTCTCGTGTCTGATGCCGAACATGGGAGGCCCCAGGTCATCTAAACGTCGGCTGTACGCGAGTGTGGTCCATTCACAGATACTCTATGGCTCACCGGCCTGGTACTTGGCAACAAAATCCAAAAGGCTTATGAGCAAATTGAAGAACCTCCAGAGAAAATTGGCCATTAGAGTGGCCAGTGCGTACAGAACAATATCGACCGAGGGGGTGGGTATCATTGCTGGAATCCCCCCAATTGACCTGTTGATCGTGGAAAGGCGGGAACGGTATAAAGGGACTAGCAAAGACGAAGCTCTGATGAGTAAATGGCAGGACTTTTGGACAAACAGCACGAAAGGACGATGGACCCACAGCCTTATGCCCAATACCGATCGTTGGATAAACCGCCAGCACGGGGAAGTGAATTACTTCATTACGCAGGCTTTGTCTGGATATGGCTGCTTCGGTGCATACCTATGTCGGCGGGGGCGCCGGGCTTCCAGCGAATGTACTTAATGCGGAGGCGATGAGGATGATGTGGACCACACTTTGTTCATGTGCCCTAGGTGGGAGAAAGTGCGGGCAGTTTTCTTAAACAACACCGGTGAACGTTTTGAGCGTCCCACTATGATTGACTGCTTGCTTCGGAATGAAGAGACTTTGAATTTCACCCAGGATGCTATTAGGACCATCCTTGAAACGAAGGCAAGGGACCAAAGAGCTGACGTGCAGAACCTGTGAT